>CM037854.1:108453926-108615814 GCA_021234595.1 Delia radicum | reverse complement strand
GTAACCTAGAAAATTCCCGAAATAGATCTATCAACACATTCCTGAAAGTGGTCAATTATAAATTTGATAACAAAAACTCTATAGATTATTTGTTAGGACAATATCCTAAATAAAGAATATAGAGTATGGCCTCGAACTTGAATAATTTTCATTTTCATTGCTCAATTAAAGCCGAAAAAACATAATTTTTTATTTTTAATAAAAATTATATCAAACTTGTAAAAAATACAAAGCACGGTCTTAGCTTACTTCCCCTTTACATCTAGTTTTTAAATAAAACAAAACAAGTGTAAAAACAAAAAGGAGAATAAAACAAAAACTTAACTTTTAATAGATGCCAGTCTTCCCGCCATTAAAAGAAGAACCCCAGAAATGGTCTTAGAAGTTATAGATGTACAAAAACCGTTTGTGTCGGAAAAAACCGAAAAGCTCGGCTTGACTTTGCACGCACCCATTTGAACTGGACTCAACAGCAATGGAAAAATGTATTGTTTCAGATGAGTATAATTCAACCTCCGGGGATCAGATGGAAGAGCCAATGTTCGAAGATCACGAGGCGAAAAGTTTAATCCCAGATACACAACCGCCACAGTGAAGCACGGAGGTGGAAACATTTGTGGTGTGGGGGTGTTTTTCAGGAAATGGGATTGGCCCAATTTACCGCATTACTAGCACAATGACGGCCACAATCTATACAGATGTTTTGAGTTCAGTTATGCTTCCGTATGCTGAATGGGAAATGCCACTCTCATAGACCTTCCAGCACGACAACTACCCAAAACACACAGCGGGGTTTGTAAAAGTTTGGCTGCAGGAAAATGAAATTAATATCACGTCGTGGCCGGCTAATCTCCCGATCTCACCCGATTGAGAACATGTGGATGATTGTAAAACGGGAATTTTCGAAATGGTGATGAACTTTCGTCGAGTTAGAGAAGCAGTGGAATGAGATTTCTGACGATTATATTAAAAAGCTCATTGCCTCAATGCCTAAGGGGTGTTCAGAAGTTTAAAAAAATAATGGCTAAGCTACAAAATACTGAGCGTTAAAACCATTGTTTGTATTTCATGTTAATTACTTTAAGAGTTGCAAATGTTTTGAACACTGCACTATCGACTTATTTTGTTAAAATTACTTTTATTTTTTATTTTTGAGAAGTTAAGAATAATTTTTTGTATTTGTAAAATAATACGCTATAACTGAATTTAATAAAAAAAACAAAAACTTATACCACAAATCTTTTTGATCAAAAAATTATAATTACCTTAACCATGATTTCAGTTGCAAATGTTTTGAACACCACTGTATATAATTCATTATCACGGCATACATAACCTTATCTCAAAGATCCCTTTGGATCTCATCTGATATAATTTGATCCGAAAATGGGTCCATCTAATTTAATCGAATATGATATATAGCTTAAAAATTCCTCAGAAATCCACACTACTATTTTATTTGACAATCAAATAAAAATTTAAATATGAATCAATTTACTGAAAAATTAGTCGTAATTTTAATTTGACTAATATATCATATACAATTACATATATGTAAAAGTACCCAGCAAAAACCAATTAATGAGTCGAGTACTTTAAACTCGAAGTTTTGGACGTATTACCCTTTATATTATAATTTTTTTTTATGTGAAATGTACCAAAGTAATGAGTTATGGACCCATGTCTTATCCATGGTTACGAATTGTCGCAAAAACTCGGCTTTATTGCATTTAAACATCGCCAAACACTCTATTGAAACATCTTCACGACGCTGTTTTTGTTCTATTATGCGAAAACGCTGCACCCATCTTGCGCAGAGCTTTGTCATCTCCAAATTTTGGTTAATATGCGATGTATAGCACTTTTTGAAATTAGCAATTTTGCTAAACAAGACTATTTTTTTTTAAAAATTTTATTTATTTTTAGCATATTTTTGTGACCAATTTTTTCCATGTTTACAAATTCACTGAAATCGATTATATTTGATGGCTCAAAAAAAAAAATACTAAAAAATGTGGCGTCTTAAAACATATGTTTTATAAGGCTGCCACTTTTCATCAAGGTAATTTTTTTCAAACTACTGCCGACAGGTCGGCTAATTTTGGGACCGCCCTCGTATTATGGGCTCCATGGAGTATGAGTGTACAAAAAATTTGTCAAATTTCAATACCCTCGGTCAATTCCGTATGCGAGTTATCATGGATTTCTGATATTTTTCAGCTCAAACATTATATTTCTTATATCTTGAATAAAAAAAAGAAAACATTTATGAAAACATTTGTTATGTCATTTGAATTTCCTCCCTATTGTTTTAAAAACAGCTTTAACCTTTCTCGTATCTCATTTCGTCTTTGTGAAATCATCCGTTTTTAAGGAAAGAAATAAGATATTCCAAAGGTTAAACCTGGAACAATTTCAAATGACGTAACAAATTTTGTGAAAAAATTCACAATATGTTATGTATAACGTCCCAAATATATGAAAAAACCGAGTTTTTCTAACTTCATGTTAAGATATCTGGAAATTCTGATGTGACAAAGACATTCTGAGGTCAGATTCGGAATCAGGCTTTTGGGGCTCTTGCCTCTTTAAAATGTTGTAGGCCTGTGTTGTAATAAATTTAAAATTTGCTTACAAAATTTTTTTTTAAATAGGTTTTTTTGAATCGGAACTATAGTGTTTTCAAACCCTTTTTTTCAATATCCAATTTTAGACCTTCTGTGATAAGTGGAAAAACTCGGTACTACTGCATTAAAATCAGTGTGACCGAAATATTTAGGATCCAATGCCTAAAATTTCATAACTGCATTACCGTTTACGAATTTTTAGTGTAATTGGAAGTAAAAATTTGTTTACAAAATATTTTTAAAATACCAAAAAAAACTGTTAAAAACAGTAGTTCTTACCAAATTTTATAATCGTTTCAAAATGTTTATAGTAAAAAATTGTCAGTTATTTGACAACATTGTTAGTTATTTTTACTGCATTTGTTAGTTGTTTCTCAACAGTTCAAAATACTTTCGTCTCCTTTTTAACTGAATTTACAGTTGTTTTAACTGCCATTTTCAGTAGATTCTACTATCTATCTAACTTTTTTAAGTGTTGACTTCGTTTTGATTTAAAATGAAAACACAATTGATTTTACATCAAGGAAAAAGTACATTTTATTTTTTATTATTTTCTTTTATATTTTTAATAATAGTAACAAAAACTTATGTATAATTAAATATATATATATAAAAAAAAAACAAAAATAAAACTTTACAAACATAACATAACTTTAGTTTTAAGTATAATTATAGTAAATAACAAAATTTCGAAATTAAATTCGAACTGAGCAAATAAAACTTTAATATTTTATTAAAAGATTATAGTAAAACTTACGGGGATAACATGTGTATGTTTTCTATACAAATTTATATTAATGTTTATTGCTGATAATGAAAATAATTTATATTTTTTTTATGTAGTAAAGATGGAGTAAATAATATTATATTTTATATTATTATATATTGATCTATGCATATTTAATATTTTTAACATTTTTTTTTATGGTTTTAGTTTTGTTTTTTGTAGCAAGTCGAACAAAAGAAACATTTTTTTAATTTTTGTTATTTTTTTCAAGATTATTTTCTTTTGTTTTGAGAAATTAAATAACATATTTTTAATTATTTATTATTACTTTGTGATTGTTTAAACTTTTTAAATCGTTTTTTTTTCTTAAACACATAAAAAGGTGCATTGTTAAATCAACTGATAGATACTTAGAATAAATACATTTGTATTTATCGTAATATACTTAATGGTTTTTTGTTTATTTCAAAATTATTAGTTTTTTATTAAAATATTTCTTTTATTTTATTTTATTTTAACTTAATGATTAATGATTTTGTTTATACTTAATATTATTTTTTTATAAAGGAGTTTTTAGGTAACAGAAATATATTAATTATTATTTAAATTAATTTTATTATTTTGTTTAATATCTATCTAAAGTATATTATTTTCATAGTAAGAGTTATTTTCTGAAAGTAATATTTGTTTATAATTTCTTTTTTTATAAAATTTTCATACGTATGTTATGTAAAAAAACATTTATAAAAAAAATGTGAAATATGAAAATACATGTAAAAATTTTTCATTTCATTATCTTTAATTTTTAGTTTCATTTTGTTTTGTATGTCTTTCTACATCTTGTAGTCTATATATTATGGTTACAGCTTTTCTTTAAATTCATATACCTTGCGAAAATTTCAGGTTCCCAATGTTACATTCAGTTTTACTGTTTATTTAAGGTACTTTTGTAGTATTTTTTATATATTTATTATTATAATTTTAGTTAATTTAAAATAAAATAAATAAATTAAAAAGGGATTTTTTTTAACATTCTATATAATTATATGGATAATTTAAAAATTTTACAAAAATCTTATTGCCTGAATGAACTCATTTAAAGTTTCCTGGGTCCTATTTATTGTTTTAACCTCTATTAATCGTTTCATACCTGATGTTGCATATGAGCTACTTCAAATATTTTTGACACCTGTTGAAGCTGACTTTAGATTCCTCTTATTTCTCAAGGGCTTTTGCATTGAGCGACACAATGGACAGGGTAAGGTAGACTATACTTAAAACCTAGGGCATGTAAAGTTTCACGTTAAAAGGTCTTAATGGGCATTTAAAATTAAAAAATTAAAAAAAAAAAAAAAATTATTTGAACATACAACAGTTTTTTATAATTTTATATTTTTGCTCAATATTTTTTAGCTTTCAGATCCAAACAAATACAAAATGAAGTCACTAGTCTTGGGAGATACATTCACGAAAATTTGTATGATGGTTTACAAGTGAAACCAAAATTTTCCTTTTTTCCATAGGGCTCTTGCGCCGTTTATTTGAATTGAGTTTGAGAACAGTACTTAGAAAACGGTGTAATTTTATACCAAGTTGATGTAAGCGCACCAATAACGGGATACGAGCATCACAAACTTAAAAGGAATTGGCGTAAATTTTTTAAAAATGTATGTTTTTTGCGTCTGTCATTTATAATTGGGAATTGAAACAGCAGCAATTCGGAGCCAAAAAGACATTTTAAAAATTTCAAACGCAAACATTTTATGAATTTTTTAAACATTTTACGAAATAACATTTTTTTTATAAAAAACATGACTTGAGAAGCTATTAGCTATAGCTACTCTAATAGAAAAAATGTAGCGAAATGTTTTGCTAGAACTACTAAAAATTAGTTAAAAATTAAATTGCATAAAAAACTGCTATAATTAGAAGGTACTCTTTTCTTTCGAATATTTAGTAATATATATATAATCCTTAAAATTCCTAAGAGGAACATATTTAGTTATATTTGTGCTAAATTTTAGTTAATTGAAAGCGACAAATAATCTGCTAAAATAAACAAAAAACATTTTCTGAATATTAGTAGACATAAAAAGTCACACAAAATATAAAAGGTTTTTTTTTGTAGATTTTTATTAAGTGCAAATAAAAATCAGCCCTTCAGAAATCAGCAATCTACAATTTTTTGGTTAAAATTAAATTCAACTCGAATTGAACTAAAGTTTTGTAAAGTTAACTGCAGGGTACGTATTTGCTGTTCCTTTTCATTTCATCTCCACGTACAATGTAATATGTTTTCTGTTTTAGTTTTTCATACACTTAACTTTTTCACTTTTTCACTTTTTTCATTAACTTAACTGTATAATTTTAACTGATCCTTTTTTATTAATATTTAGGAATAAAATCTGCTAATTTATCAGTTTTTTCTGCAACGTCATTTTAACTAATTTTTAGTAGGTTTTTCTGCTATTTTCACATGTTTATTTTTATCAGCGTAATCATTTTTTTAAACGCCGGTAATGTCTTTTTAACTGCATTTACAATTGTTTTTACTACATCGTGAACCATCGTAAACAGTAAAAAATAACAACATATTGCAGCTGATTTAGTTGCAAATGCATACCTGCAATATATTGACTGCAAATTGTACTACAAATAAAGTACTATAAAAAGCTCTGATTTGGAACGCTTTGCCACACTAGTAAAATGTGCTATTAAACCATTAATTTAAAAAAATTTCAAACTTTGGGTAAAAGAAATATGCGAAATATGCGAATTGTGATTTTTTGTTTGTGAAAAATTTTTTTAGACTAACTTATTTTTTAGCGTTGGCAAACGTTATGCCAGTGCTGGCATATTAGCGAAACCAACGGTTAGCCTGCGGTTATCATTCGTGAAAGTTTTAAGATATCAATTATTATATGTCTTATACTTGGCCACGCTTTTAAATACAGTCGGTGTTATTAATTTGGGGTAGGCAAAGTACTGACACATTAAAAGTCCAATGTTTGACAGCACTTTTCCGTTTGTATTTTCTGTCTTAGTACCTACACACAGAGAAAAATTTAACCATTTGCCAACTAAAATTCGGTTAAAACGACTAAAATCGGTTGGTACAACTAACTAAAGGTTTTTACAACCAAATTCGGTTGATGCAACTGAATTATAGTTGCAACACCCAAAATATTCATAAATCAGATTTAAATATGGCTATACTAACCGAATTTATTGGTTGTAGCCACCAAAATGTACTTCCTAAATTAACAAAACTTTTAACTAAACTTAAATTTCTCTTAAATTTGAATTTTTGGACTAGGTGTATAGGGGATAATAATATGAAAAAATAATGGTTTGAAGACAATTGCGGTTTAAATTAACTGGCAAATTTGTAAGTTGGAGAATTACGAAGTACAAAAATATTAGCTTGATAAATTAGATTTAATATGGATGCAATTTGTTCTTGTGGTTAAATTGAGATAACTAGGGCAGCGATTTTCAAAAAATAGAATCCATCGTCCTTCCACTCTAGAAATTTCAGTATTTACACAAAATTTAAGTTTTTTTTTAACCCATAATTTATATGTATACACATTGTAGGCGCCATTTTTTATGTATGAAAAACAGATACAAAAATCTTCCATGGTTGATTTTTTTATATGTCTTACAAGAGTTGTACTTTTAGTATAATTTTTCTTCGTCTCGACTACACCTTGACTTTACTTGATTCCGCGTATATCTCTCAATCTGGTTGTCGTCCACACTATTAACGTGCTTAACAGCAAAATAATTAGTAAGACATTAGTTAAACATTAGTTCAAACAGTTGAGTGCTGATAAGTAGAACTAAAATTTTAGCAGAGCACACAATTTTAGCAAAAAATTTTGCTGAAAAATAGTATAGTATTTTGCTGAAAAATAGTTTTACTAAATTTTCTACTAATTATTTTTTTGAGTATAGAACCGATATTGCAAAAAATGCATAAAAACGTAATAACTGGAGTACTGTTTGGAATTTTGAGTTTATATTTTAAGTTGGATGTATGAAATAAAATTTTTTGTTGTGCTCTAGATAAACGATTTTTTTGCAATCTATTTTTTCAAATGCCGGAAAATAACTCCTTTAAACCTGTGTTTTTTTTCAGTTGTTTAAAAGTTTTTGTAGTTCAGTTACTTTTACGACATTGTTAGTTATATTTACTGCATTTGTTAGTTGTTTTTTGAAAGTTAAAATATCTATTTTTTTTACTTTTTTTAACGGATATTAACTTTATTGCGTTTTTAACTATATTTACCTTTGTTTTAACTGTAATTATCATTAGATTCTACTGTAAAACAATTTTGAGTGTAAACACTACAATAGATAAAATATTGAACAAAATTGCGAGTACATTGACAAGATTAAGAATATTTATAAATCACACTCACGAAATTAAGATGGTAGAAACTACTAAAAATGACAGTTAAAATTACTACAAATGTAGTCAAAAAGACGATGACTTTGTCATACAAATTACTAACCATGTAGTCAATTTTAACTTTTAAAAAAGCAGCTACAATGGTAGTAAAACGATTATCGATAAGGTCAAAAAAACTAACCTTAAATAAATGCAGAAACCATAAAAACGAGCAACAAAACAGTAAAAAACAATGAGCATAAAACGACTACATAAGTTGTAAAAACTACTGTTTTTAACAGTTATTTTGTTAGTATTTTAAAAATAGTTTTTCATAAAAAATATGCTTTTTCTTTTAATTACAATACAAATTTGTATTTTGAAACGGTATTCCAGTTATGACGTTTTTATGCATTGGAGATACAATGTAATTTTATAATTATTATTTGCAAACTCTGAAATTAATCCTAGCAAATATAACCTAAACGAGAATTTTTAAAAACCCGACAAAATCTTCTATTTTAAATAGCTAACAAAAATTACTGTTTACTTGCAAAATTTCTGTTTTAATAGTTGTTTATTAAAATACTAAAATAACTACTCAAAATAACTGTAAATGAAGTGCAGTATTTTTGGTTAGTTATTTTTTGAAATGACTGTCTAAATTAGACGTTTTTCATTTTCTCATAGAAAAATTAGAACAATAGCAGTTAAGACAACTACTACTGTTTACTACCCGAATGACCTTTATGTAGTTACTGTAAGAATGTTCTGAGTGCATGTAAAAATTAGAGCCAAATATGTTTTTTTTTTGCAATCATATTTCGAAGGCATATTTAGAAAATTTAATGTATTTAATTTAATTTAACCAAAATATATAGAACCTTAAAAATCGTTTATCAAAAAATAGAAATGCGTGATATGTGCTTTGTTTTAAAGAAATTAAAAACTTCAATGTTGTGAATATTGAATTTAGTATAAATATTTGAATTAACTACATTTTTTTTTGTTTCAATTAAAAAATATTTGTTACCTAACTATTTTTCTTAAAAGTAACGAGGGTTTTTTTAATTTATTATATTAATGTTTTATTTTCTTACACACATTTAATTTATAACTTATAAATATATATAACATTACTTAAAGGAAAGGTATTTAAAGCTAATGATATATAAAATGTGATATATTCAAAATATGAAGGTACATGCAATATATGGAGCCACAATAAAAAAAAACTGACATAACTATCACAATGGAGACATATAGTAGAAAAGAAACTATACGATCGTTAGACGACAAAAAAAAAATTACAATTTAAAACTCTTTTAAAGAGTTAGAAATACAGTCGTTTAAAATAATCTATTCATGTTTAGGGTAGGAAAAAATAAATATGTTAGACAACATAGATTTTAGATACAATTTGATTGAAAAATCCATTCATACACTTAAATATAGTTAAGAGGAATCATGATTGATTATGATTGTGGTTTAATGTAAAAATTTATTTTGTTCTTTTTTATTAGAAAATAGTATAGATGATATATATCTAAGGTTTATGTTTAAGGTAATTGATACTGTTTAAAGTACATGTTTGTCTGTAAATATTCATTATGAATACAATTTTTTTTTATTGCAAATGCCATCTTTATATTTACAGACATATTAATTTTTAATAAGGTACATTAACTCTCATGAAATTTTAGTTTATATTTAGTTAAAAGTCTTATTAACTATTTATTTTTTGTTAAATGTAGAAAAAAAAAATATAATAAAATAAATATTAAAATTTAATAAAAGTATATATGTACACCCAAATGCATAAACATTTTGTTGATTTTTTATAATAGTCTTGTAAATCAAATTTGTATGTTAAACAACAATAAATATATAAGTGCGCCATGGTAGGCTAGTTGGTAGCGTACTGGCTTATCTGTGCGGGGCTCGTGGGTTCGATTCCCACCAGAGGCACTGGTCTGTTTTCGCTGCAACGCGCAGAAGGCCATAGTAGCTAGTGCTCGGTTAGGGTAATAATATATAATTTGTAATTATATGATTATTAATTAATAAAAAAAACAATAAATATTACTTATAAGACTGTTATAATAAACAACAAAATGATTATGCATAACTATGACCATACATTTTTAAACAAGATTATGAAAAATATTAAAAGTATTATAAAATAGATAAAACATGTTACTTTAAATGCAAATTCTTATAATTTGATAAAAATTTAACAAGTTATGGAGGTAATCAACACTGTGCAACAAATTTTAGGTCACCAACCATCTTATTGGTTCTAACACGACATAAAAGCATATTATTTGAGACAACAAGACTCCTAAATTATTTTCAAAAGTTAGCTCGGTTTTTTTAATAGCCTCTTAACAAGTTAGAAAAAATATGTTCCAATATCTGCAAATAGCATAATTATTATTTGGCAATATTTCCCTGTCTATGGTCAGATGTTGATCAATATTGCCACTTTTTCATGCGAGAAATCTACAACGCAGTATTGTATTCTGTTCAAGTCTTAGCATTTCAGAGATTTTGTATAGATCTTAAAAAGTTGCAAGATTTTATATAAATGGGAAAATTGACACGAAATTTTTATAGAAATCTTAATTTTATTAAAAATCTTAAGATTAATATAAACGCTGTACTATAGTTTGACGTTGTGAAATGACATTATCGCAACAGGGTGACATTTTATATCACAATATAGAAGTCCAATTCATATTACTTAACATTAACAGCTAAGATAACCAATTTTTTTTATGGTGGCTCCTAACACCACAATAGTAATATCCAATTAATCATGTGTGCAAATAATAGTTAAATCGAATAATATAGAAAAAGAATATATCCAATATTCTAAAAAAGGGTGCCTCTTAATACCCTTATTAAAATTCCAATAAATTTTACATAATCCTTTAAATAATATTAAGATTTCAAACAGCAATACGCTTCAAAATGTTTTTTATATCCGAGATAACCAACTTTTTGGCTCTGTAATTCACATATTCGTCAGCATATTATTTTTTTGCCTATAATCCAAAAAGTCGGTATTAAGAATAACTATAAAGAATGTTTATATTAACTTTACTTAACGCCTTCACTTCTGTTTTTACACTCAATAAAGCTTAATACTAGAATCTACTGAAAATGACAGTTAAACTACAGTAATTACCGTTAAAATAACTAAGATGTAATTGCTTTTATCTGCTGAAAAATAACTAACAAATGTAGTAAAAACAACTAACAATGTCGTAAAAACAACTGACAAATTTTTTTTGAAGTAACTGTAAAAATTGGTAAAAACTGCTGTTTTTAACAGTTATTTTTTAGGTATTTTAAAAATATTTGTTTAATAAAAAAAAATATTTTTTCTTCCAATGACAATATACATTTGTATTTCCTACATCCTACTTAAAAGCCAAAGTCAAAATTCAAAACGGTACTCCAGTTGTAACGTTTCCATGCACTGGAGAAACTATAACATTTTCTCATTAATATTTGGATACTATGGGCATAATAACAACTATAAACTAAACGAGAATTTTTAAAATCTCGCCAACATTTTTTTTCAATTAACTTACAAAAATTAACTATTAACTGCAAAATTACTGTTTTGGTAATTGTTTATTAAAATACTAAAACAACTGCTTCAAAACAACTTTCAAAAATACAGTAATTTTTCAGTTGTTTTTTGTATTTTTTCATAGAAAAACTAATATAATTGCAGTTAAAAACAACTAATACTACTCAAACAACTGTCATGTAGTAACTGTAAAACCAAACAAAAATGTAAAAAATAATTTATATCAATTAAATCAAAAGTTAAGTTTTGTTGTGTGATCCATATCAATTTATATATTAGAATTTTCCTGCATTTGCTACATATCCATACAATTAAGTGCGTCTTAATAAGTTCGGTTTTTGTTTTAATTTACATTTGCTGTATTGGTAATGCAATAAAACAATAATGAGGTCAATTGCATACAAAATTTACTGCATATCCCAAACAGTGGTGTATGCATCAAAACAATGTTAATTAAACAGTCAAATTGCGGATGAATATCTCGGGTATGATACAAGATATCGAGAAACTGGATTCGAGATTAGAAAGCCTATATTTGCAATATACAATCTATTAATATAATATAACTGTCGTATTAGTAATACAAAGTAACACTTCCAATATCTAAAACCCCAACTCCTACTCTGCAAGTAGTTACTGTAAATTGTTTTAAATATAATTATCAGGAAATTCATGCACTAAAAAGTGTGTTTAGCCGCATATATTATGCATGAAAAATCTTAAAATATGCACTAAAAACAATAAAAATATGCACCAATTATATTCTTTAATATTAATTTTCTTAACGAAAACCGTAAAAATGATGGCACTTTAAATTAATTATTTTTCCTGTTTTAAATTTAATTTTTATTTTTTAATATATTCTCTGCATATGTTGTTAAAATTACTTTAAAAAAATAAAATAAAATTAAAAGTGACTTTTTTTACGAAAAGCTATGAAAAATACAATAAAAATGTGCATTTAAATCAAAATATGCATTTATAGCAAAATATGCACTAACGAATGAAATTTAATGAAACTTGGATATTAGGCATGTATTTTCTAAGTTCGCAACCCTTTTTAACCCCTCAAAGTTTTAAAAAGGGGGGTCAAAAATGACAATATTTTTGTATGAAAACATCGGCTCTATGAAACAAGACCCCAATGAAATAAGTCCCCAAACCAAAAATGAAAACAGGCGCCAAAAATTTCTAATAAAAAAAATTGGGGTCTTATTTCATTTTTTGGGGCTTTATTTCATTTAGTTTTTTTGGGACTTTATTTCATAATGAAATAAGTCCCCAATATAAGAAATGAAATAAGTCTCCAAATAATATTTATGGGGTGTTATTTCATTTTCTTAAAAATCAAAATTTTTAAGGAATGTAAGCAACCAATCTCATTCAAAGCACGCAGAAAAAACTTTATTTCGCGAAGCCGCCTGCCGTGTTCTACGGATGAAAAAAAACCCCTAAGAGCGGCCGAAGGCCGCCACCCAGAATAACTTGTTTTTCAAATCAGATGTCAAATCCGTTGAAATCTTATATTTTTAAGACATCAAGTAACATTTATTTGACCTGTCATAACTTTTTGTGTCCCATACCAAGATTTATTGTTTTTTAATGATTATTTTTTTAAAAGTCTATTTTATTAAAAATTCTACGTATATATTAGTGTCTAAACGTTCAATAAACAGAAGATAAAAAACAATCAATTAGCTGTTTAAATGATAAAGCTATGACTGGTCAAATTATATTACTTATTGTCTTAAAATAAGATTTCAACGGATTCGACATTGGATTTGTAAAAACAAGTTTATCTGTGTGGCGGCCTTCGGCCGCTCTAAGGGTTTTTTTCCTCCGTAGAACGCAGCAGGCGGCTACGCGAAATAAAGTTTTTTCTGCGTGTGACACAAAAAACAAACTATCAGTTCGTTTGCTATATTTTTTTAGGGTACAAGAATAATCTTCCAGAGAATATTGTTTAAAATTGTGTTTTAGTGAAATATTTTTTATGTTCATATTTACAGGTTTCATTTACTAATTTTTCTTATGTTCTTGACGTCAAACAGCTGAGGACTCTTTGCAGGTATATGCACAAAAACTATGTATTAATTAGGAATAAAAAATATTTTAATGTAATATATAATTCAGTTTTTTTTTTTTAATTGGGGCCTTATTTCATTTTCGAAATGAGGCATTACTTCATTATGAAATAAAGCCCCAAAAATTTTGGGGGTTTGTTTAATTTTGTTGGGGCTTTTTTTCATTTTTTTTGGGCATTGTTTCATAATGAAATAAAGTCCCAAAAAATGGGGAGTTATTTAATTTTTGGTTTGGGGACTTATTTCATTGGGGTCTTGTTTCATAGAGCCGAAAACATCATTAAAATTTAAGAAAACAATTTTTTTGATACCCATATTGAATATGCTGTGGGCCCATGGTTGCCACTTGTTTGAAATATTTAAAATATGGGTAATAAAAGCTATTCGGGAAAAGTCGTGTTAAAGCCGAGCGATTACGAATATTAAAAAAAAGCCCAGACAGCACTATTATATGTTAATTTAAACTCAAACCAAGTGCCCATACAAATTTGGTATTCGAAAAACTTGATTTTTGAATAAAAAAATAAAAAATATTCGGACATATATACCAGTGAATTCGTCTTTTAAATGACTTTCATTTGTCTATTTTTTAATAACTTATATAAGAAATATATAAAAAAAAACTTAAAATTGCGAATTGTTGAACCCAATTTTTAACGCCTAAATTTACAATTTCGCAAAAACGCGTGTCTAATATTTGTTTGTTCTTTATAACATATCCAAGTTTCATTCAAATCCTAGGATTCACCACTGTGTAGTTTCCTTGTAAGTAGTGAGTATGTTTTTATTGTAATTTGATAGATTTTGTTCAAATTTATTAAAAACAAAATTTTTTTGTATTCGGGGCTTTTTTAAATATTTTCGTTTACATTTTTAATTTGGTAAAAACACAAAAAATATATTTTATTTACATGCCTTTTAAGGGGTTTCCTAGCTTTGGATTTTTTATTTATTTTTTTACATATCAAGAAGTTGAACTTTTTTCTACTTACATATATGCTATGGAAATTTTGGAGAAAAAAAGCGACGAAATAAAAAAGTTATAGTTAAACAAATTAAACAAACTTCTTGCCCTATATTTTACATGAGCTGTTTTTTAAATTTTTGAGTATTAAAAGCGTTTTTAGGGCAATGTTAGCTTATTTATGTTGCATTTTGTGAATGTGAATTTTAATAAAAAATGTACATTAGTAAGACAAAAAAAATCTGGATAGGAGCTTCCCACTAACAAGGGGAGTCTCCAGGTCGGTTCTCTCCGATCTTAATGAAATTCAGCTATGTGATAGAGCAGAACAAATAAGGGACTCATATTTTTTTAGTTTTTTTCCTTGTTTAGGGGTAACAAAGTGGTGCAAAAAATTATCCCATTTCTTATTTTTTCTGTTTAATTCGCATTGTTCCAAAAAACTTTAGACAAATGGGGAAAGAGCTTTGAAAACGCATTAACTAGTATATGAAACATGTCTGATAACTTTCATGTATTTTTGTTAATAAAAAATGTGTTTTAAGTGGCATTAAAACTAGTGTTTTTAATTATAGTTAGTTTGAGCTAGAAATTATCTATATTAATGTATATTCAATTTAATCGACTGTTCGTCTTTTACGCTACTTTTACCGAAGGATTTTTAACCATTATTACAAATATTTAAAATAAATGGCAACCCTTAGTTACTACATAGGCAATATTTGTATCAAAATTTTTGTTTTTTCAAGTACATTAATGATGCCAACAAATAAATATGATTTTCGTTAATTTCAGACATGTTTCTACACAAAAAAGTAGTCATGTTTCTACACAAAAAAGTAGTCATTGTCCTCCATCACATATCCGAATTTCATTCAGATCATAGCGAACCCATCGGGAGACTCTACTTGTGATAAATATTTTGTAATAAATATTTCTTTAAAAGATTGGTTTAAACGAAATGCCTATAAAATTAAATTTTGCACTGATAGCAAAAAAACTCGTAAAAACTTTTGCTAAAACTACTAAAAATTTGTTAAAAATTACTTTGCAAAAAAAAACTGCTTAAATTAACAGATTATTTTGCTAAATATAAGTAAGATAAGAATAGAAAAAATAAATCTGTTGAATCTACATATATTGAGTTATATTTGAGCTATTAATATATAAGGGAAAGTAAGCTTATGCGGTCCTAAATCTGTGTTTTGGGATATATTAAAAAAAAAAATAAGGTGGAATATTCCAGATAATTTGTTGTGGCAACCTATTTAAAAAATGTATATTACAATTTTTAAAACAACTCAAATGGTCCATAGCATGTAAATAAAAAATCTCTAAAAGCATAGAAAATTGTTTGAAAATTAAGTAAAATCGACGAAAATTTGTATTTATATTCGAATTTATTTTAATGTTGTTAAAACGTTTCATGTATCGCTTAAAGCTGTTTAAGGAGTTTCCATATGTAATGCTAACCTCTTTAATTTAGTAAAACAAAGGAATTTTTTTTTTTGTTGTGAAACATGTTAAATAATTGTCCAAAATAGACAAGAACAAAAATCCAAAAAATAAGAAAATATATCAAGGGTTACTTTACCGAACATTATGAAAATTTTACTTTTCTAATTTTGTTTTATTTTGTGTTAAAATGGTGAATAAAATTCTTACCGTAAGCAAAAATCCGTTTGTAAAACTCGTTTGTTATTCAGTTTTTAGGTTAACGAAAATAGCACTTTATGTTGCGTTTTTTCTGCAACAACACAATAACACCAGGAAAAACGTGTGCATTCACGTCGAAACTTTTTAAAAATAGAAATATCGGAAAGTAAACTTTAGCGAACATTCCCTTATTAATTTTATTCTGATAATTAACCTGTTATCAAAAAATTTACCAATCCCAAAATTTTGAAGGGAATAAATTTTTTTTTAAATTTCTGTTTATGATTGTTTATTTTTCAACCAGATTTTGATAGAACGAGTATTTTTAAGTTTTATTTTGTTATTAAAAAATCGCTATTTTTAACTTACTGGAACAAACTTATCTACGTTTGAATAACCGAATAATTTATATTCGAATGCCGACCCTGGGTGATACTTGCTTAATTTCAAAAAAAGTTTGAACTCTTTATTGAACAATTCATATCCACAACCTTCCATAACTTACCAAATACTATCAAATCACGAAAATCCATTTCTGTAGATATCTCTTTTGGAAATAAGAAACATTAAATTATAAATTACTATAAATAATTTTTTTGTGCGATTAATATTATAATAACTAGTTTATGATGAACTAATGAGAATCTTTTGAAAAAAAATAACAGTTAAACTGCAAATTAAATAAGAATTTGTTACGATTAAGATGCTAAATAATTTAAAATTATTTTTTATGATAATGAATTTTAAAACTACTTACTTACTTACTACTTTAATTACTTACTTAAATATTCTTACAATATACAGGTACCAAATAATATAAGGTAAAATTGTAACAAAATGACTAGAAATGAATTAAAATCTAAAAAACATGAATTTGTGCTTTCACTTAGCGCATATTAAACTAATCGAACGAAAACACAATGTGGTGTAATAAAAAATAAGTTTTGAATTGCAGGAAATTAACTATTTTCAATCACAGTAAATTTTGTCCAGGCAAACATTTTCCGAATACCACAGGTTTTCTTCGAAAATTTTTGATTAAAACATATCTTCATCAGAAATTACTTATACTCAAGTTTATGAGGAGCTATAATTATTAGTATAAGTTATTAGTTTTTCAATTTTGATAATGCTTTATTTTTCTCAGTGTGTTGCCTGTTTTTATAAAGCGAACGGAATAATTCCACTAGGTGAATTGTTTTTCTTTTGTCATTGTAACAAAAGCAAAATACACCCATTTCTCTAAAGAAATTATTTCGTTCGTTTTATAAAAAATGGGGATTCATCTCCTTTTAAGTGTGAGTTAAAGCAAAAATGATTTTTGGGCTATTTTTAAAAATTTGTATTAGTAGAATTTTTTTCCGCTTTAACGCTCCATTGTGTTTTCCTTCTATGAGTTTCAATAACTTCCTTCTTTTCGTGGTTATTATGCTGACAGCCGTTTTGGGGGTTGTGTTTTTTTTTAGTTTTGTTTTGTTTTAAATTCAATTGAAAATTGATTTTGACAACTTAAACTACCGCTAATTTTTCAATTAATGTCTATAGTTTAATACATAATAAATCGAATACGAAAAAAAATAATAGAAAAACGAACTACAAGTCACGTAAGGATTTTGTTTTCTCTAAATATATAGAAAAAAGGATTTAGAAGTTAGAAAAAATATGTATAGTAAAAACAAACAAGAAATTAAATTTTATATTAAAAATATTTTTACTTAAATATAGTATTTTTATAAATTAGTAACAAATTAAATAATTTATACATTTACTTAATTGGTAATACTTAAAACAAATTTAAATTTACATATGTTTAAAAAGGGGAGGAGGAGGAAGTATGTAAGTTTTTCTGAATTAGTCTGATTTAAAATGGTAAACTAGCCACAAACATATTTTCAATTAATGCTGGCGCTGGCACTAGATCTTCTAGTTTTAAATAAAATATTCTTTGTAAACCTTGTACACTTAAAGAACGTAATTCGGGTAGTTTTCCTAGTAAGCGACTGAAATAATGAGGTTTCTTTTGTGCTTCAGCATTGTAGGTGACATGATCTCGTAAGCTGCCTATGATCTTCATTTGTAGTTGTTCAACTTTTTTCGGTTCTCGTAGGCCATGGCGTTCTGAAAAGAAATGAAAATTTAGGGATTCAACAAGAAGTCTATAAATTGGGAAAAGAAAAAGAAACAGTGAGTCATCAAATATTTTGCACGTTTGGAGAATGTCTTAAATGGGGCTAACAAAACTAAATTTAGTCTGATTGTTTCTATGGAGGCCAAATTTTCCAAAAATAGGGTTATTTAATGGATTGACTGTTTTTAAGGCACATTTTACAAACATAAGAAAATTGCCTTGATAATGGAACAAATTTTCTAATCTCGCCAGATTATTTATGCTTATCACACTCCTCCAGGGTTTTCCACAGACCTGGACTTTGTCATAAGCGAAATCAGGCGGTGACTGCAAGAGTTAAACTTTGACTTCAGAATTATTTGACAATTTGAAGTGGTCTATCGTTATGGGGGTAATATACACATTTCTTCAATCGTTTTTTTAGTTGCGGCAAAGTAATTTTTTTCCAAACGTCATTCCTCTCATAGAAAATAATTTTGAAGGGTCTGTCCGAACGCCCCATAATGTCCCTTATAAACCATTTAATCAATATTACTATGAAACACGCGTCTTGTAACGCAGTCCTCTTTAAGACACAAACGGAACAAGGAATAAATGATTTGGTTGATCAACCACAGATGGTATCTTTAAATGAAGGGTTCAGTTAGAAAACCTACAAGTAGTCTAATGTCACTCCTAGAAAGTGCAGCAGTCCCCGAAAGGTAAGTGCCTTTTAGGAGCCTTCGCCTGAAGAAGAAACTAGGTGCAATGTGATTGGCCTACAGCCAGGGGTATCTCACCCTCAACAGTAAGAGCATTAAAAGTAGACGTGTCCATACCACAGAAGTGCCCTGGGTCAACCAATGGTAACGATTAATATATCTAATCTCATCATGGCCACTGTGACCCCGGTAAAAAACCAGTTCCGAATTAACATCTAACATAGCAGTATGTTTGATATCGAATTCAAGAGGGATATTAGAGTTTCCATTCAAGCATCTTACCGTAAAATCCATCAATTCTTATTAAATGAAGGTCAACCCTCACCCATTGCAGAAGTACAATAGTAGCCCTTACACAACTGCGTTCGAGATGGTACACACGTCTCATGGTCTTGGTTCGAGCCCACCATCTCCAACATATGCGCCGCATGCCAAATATGCCCTCATGATATTAACCACCTATTTTATTATATTAACCACCTACGAAGCAAACCCAACTCATTTAGACCCCACATCATTATGCACCGACTGAGGTAGGTCTGATTATGCCAGCAGAACAGGATGAAGAAGATGCTATATATAGATTACAGGTTATGTCTAATTATCTACCGAAACCTAATTCAGTTCCTCTACGGCCCGAAAGTATACCCAATTCACAGCAGCGTCTAATACACCAGCATATCTAAATATAACAGTATATCTAAATCTTCGATCGACAAGGGTGGCAGAAGTCATAATAAAGACATCAAATGTAATCAGACAAACAATGAACCTACACAACAAATTCCTTTGTTACAACAGAATTTTAGTTGTAGCAGCATCCAAATAATTCGCTTACCCTATTCAATCTTTAATTCAATCGTAAGCTGACAATAATTTGCAAAACAAATTATGAGCTTTAAATCACTACTTACCGGTAACTAAAGTTAATGCACACAAACACGCAAATGCAGATATATCAATTTCCAAATTATGTAAACTTTTACTAAATTCCAAAATACCATTTAGCCAATCACCAAAGGAACGTTGACATTGGCTTCTATGCAATACAATGCCATTGCAAAAAGTCATTTTTGTATCATCCACTCGAGCACGATATGATAAACGTAAAACGAACAATTCCAAAGATGAAGATTGTAATAGTAACTCTTGATCTTCAGAGGAAAGATCTGAATAACCGGGAATTTTCTCAGCAAATTGTTTAATAACATCTACTGATGTTGTAAGAAGATTATAAAATTGTTGAACTTTTTCGGCTTCACTCATGATCACGGGTGATTCTTCTTGGGTGGGCTCACGATACTGTGAATAGTCTAGGCAAGATGGATCGGGTGTAGTATCAACATGAGAACGTACTAAAGCTGTTATTAAAGAGACAGGAGGAGATGGTGGTGATTCTTGTGGTGATTTAGGTTTCGAAGGTAAACGTCCACGGCGTCCTTTAAGAGAATCTGTACGTACTACTTCTTTGACCATGCCCACTACTAAACATTTTTGAAAACGGCAAAATTGACAACGATTACGTCGTCTTTTATCTACGGGACAATTTTTATCAGCCAAACATACATATTTAGAACCTTTTTGGACGGTACGTTTAAAAAATCCCTTACAACCTTCACATGTCCTAACACCATAATGCTGACAAGCTGCCGTATCACCACATACCGCACACAATTGAGATGTAGGCGTTGGTATTACACGACCATTGAGCAAATCTGTTGTTTGTTGTATATGGTGCAAGACAGGTGTAGATGTTTGTTGTCGCACACTGGGTGAATTTGAAGCTGAACTAGGAGCACTTGAAAGTTGTGAATGTGCATGATGTTTAAGATGTAATCCTGAATTATTTGAACCTATAATTAATTTAGGAAGTTTTGGACTATGATTTGCCGGAGATTCGGAACGATTGACCGGTAACGAAGCTCTACGCAGAGGGGCCAGTACTGCTGCTGAAGCTGCCGCTGAAGCTGCTTCCAATTCGGACATGGTGGGAAATGTTGGTAAACTATAACGTTCTGCGGCCGATGAATGGTAATTCTGAAATAATTAGAAGATAAAAATGGATTTAAAATAAGCATTTTTTTTATGAAAGTAAATAAAAAAAACAGTTTGTAAAATTTAAACTGTTCCAATGTATTTTAAAAGCATGAACTTTATTTTTAAAGTTAATATTTTAAAAATGATTGCTATATGAAGTACTTGTCACAGTAGTTAAATCGCAATACGAAAGTTGCCCAATTAAAAGCACAGCATCTCTTCTCAGTAAGAGTAAGAGTTCGAGACCTAAGATGGTGCAGCTGTGAGAGGAGGAGATCATATCCCAGGAGAAGAGGATACGTTTAGGACATCTTATGCTTTATCTCAATTTTTTTTTATCTGTACGTTGTCCTCATGAAAAACCTTCGCGAGGCATTATGATAATTTTTGAGCACACAGTTGTTTTGAAAAAGTTGCAGTTTAACCACGTGTCTTCACATGCAATAAAATTATAGCAAGAAATTGTCAAAATGATTTATTTCAGCTCCATAAATTTTGCTTGAAGACACTTAATTTCAATGTTATGTTAATATCAATATATCGTTGACATGCAATCGGCTCTCACATTGATGTTTGCAGGCAAATGTCGCTTTTAGTTTTTATGTTAATTTACCAATCAAAAACTACATACATTTCAGTAAACAATTTGGTATATAAGAAATAATTTAGTGTTAAATTTTATGGTTTTTGAAAAAAATTATTACATTTCTTAGGAATAAAATATCCAATTGACATACTTTTGATGTTTGCCAGCAATCGATTTGGCATACTAGCAATCGATTTTGCATACAACAAAGAATAGCAAAAAACCATTCAATTTACGTGGTTGAAAAAACACCATCGAAACAACAAAAAAATGGACTTGGTTTTATTGTTTTGAAGTGTTTAATTTTATTTATTTTAATTGTCAGTTTGCAGTTTTCGTTCCTATTAGCTTTTCTGTTATTGTATATTATAATCAGAAGTGACCAACACTAACAAACACAAATATTCTATTTTTAGATTTTTCTTTTTTTTTCTAATCTCCTCCGTCTCTATTTCAAAACGCCAAACCTATCTGGGAAATCTCCAAATTGGTAACACTGTATTTTATGTAACAGCTAACAATTATAAATTTGCTCAAGCAAACATAGAATAAATAATGTGATGTTTAACATTTTGCAATGAAATTAAAGAAATATTTTTATGTGTATAATTTTTATACGTCAATTGAAGTAAAAAATTTGCATTTGAAATTAAAAATATAACTTTCTATTAAAAAACATCATAAAATTCTAAAATTTTAAATTATATTCAAAAAATTATATTAAAAATTAAGAACAATTCAAATAATATTCAATTGGTCTTTCAGAATTTTAAATAATTTTTCGTAGTTTTTTAAAAATTTAATTGCAAATAATGTTTTATATATTTCAAGCGAATACTAAAAATTTAAATTTATTATTTCTAAATTTATTTTTACAAAGTTTATAAAACTTTTTTATGCAATAATTTTTCCTCCATTTTTATGAAACTCTTCAAAATATTTATGAAGTTTTCAAAAATATGGTGAAGAGTTTCATAAAAGTTGATGACAAACGATTTATGAAACAACTTCATCAATATGATGAAACTTTTCTCCCTGAGTGTACCCAGGAACAAAGCTGATGGAGAACTTTGTCTGAAAAACGGACAACTGTGCACTAGGGCTTTTCATATTTTGCATTTTGTGGCCCAAAAGATTTATGAGATTTTTTTAAAGGTGTATGGGGTCGCTGAAATGGATTATGTGCTAAAAAAGAGCTTATGAAACAAAGTTTTTTTCTCTTATGCTTTGTTTTCACAGAACCAGATAAATCACAACTCAAGAGTTCTAGCATATTCAAAATATGTATTTGGGGTACAAATTATAAGTTTAAGGGTAACTCTGATTACATTAAAAATAAAAATTCTGAGTTTTACAAATTTAAGCCTTAATAACTTCAGAAATAGACATCGTATTGGCGTTAAATAAAATTATTTGGATATGTCTTTCAAAGGCTTTTCACTTAATACCAATTTTGTTTTTGTGAAATTTCCATATTTTAGGTCAGATTTCATGTGAACTGGAAGAAAAAAATTATTTTGTTTGTGTTTTTGAATATTTCTCCGAAAGTGTCAAAATGAAATTTGGTGTGAAATGAAAATTATTTTTTTCAAAAATCGCCAATACGATTATTTATTTCTTTCCGAAGTAGTTGGTTTTGGAAAATTTTGAATTTTTACTGTTAAGTTAATCAAAGTGACTCTTAAATTTAAAACATGTAGCTCGAATCATTTTTTTAGTAGGCTAGGACTCTTTAGTAGAGTTTCATCTGGTTTTGTAAAAGCAAAGCACACGAAAATAAACAAATCTAAAAATTTTTGTTTCATAACATCTTTTTTTGCACATAATCCATTTCAGCGACCCCACACCCCCTTTCAAAAATTTTAAAAATTTCCTAAAAATCTTTTGGGCCTTAAGTTTTTATATTTCGCTGCAAGAGTTGCAAAATTCAAAAAAAGTATAAATGCTGAAACACCCTGCTCTGCATATTGGAAATTAAAACCATAGATCAAATCCCTCTCGCATTCACATCGGCGAGCTTCTAAATGTCAGTAAAAAAAAATCATGAGAGGCCTCTATTTTGGACTGCCAAGATCTGTTAGTTGTGTGCCGAAATGCTCACCTCAAAAATCCCAACAAAAATTTGTCATACAACAACAGTCTTGACATCGTCATATGTCCCCTTAAGTCCCCCCCCCCCTTTGTTTTGCTATAACACTCCCGCAGTCTCGAAACACCCATGCTGGCGTTCTCTGACCTCGAGATATTCTGTTGCGGTATATTTTAATAAAGATTCAATGTACCATAAGTATTTGTCGGACACGTCCTAACCACAACACAGGCTAAGTCTTATTAAACACCTTTTTAACTTGGGCTTGGAACATAGAAAGAGGAAATTAAAAACGTGGCCTTCTGCGCAATGTTTTTTTCGGGACGAATTTCTGGTCCAATATTACAGTAAGAAATTTAACCGCAACAGACAAACCCCATAATCGTGCAACCAAGTGTTAGCTAATATAGCCAAATTGTTTCCGATGCGTTCATGTACACCCTCATAAAAATTATAAAATTTAATCCAACGGAATTGATTTGGTTGCAGCAACCTCGTAAATTCGGTTGTCTCGACCGAACCGACACAACCTAATTTGTTATGTGAGTGTATACCGCCTTTATGCTGGTATCATTAAAGGATAAATTAATAGTCGGTTGGATGCTGTCAGAAACTGTTTTCTCATCCTAGCTAGTGATAGAGATCATAGCCATTGACATATACATTTTTTCTAAACTCCAAATCGTTTACTTCGTCGAATAGCTCATTAAATACTACATCCCAAATAAAAGTGGGTGCAGAACAGCTCCCGCTGACAAAATTAAGAATAGTTGAGTGTCCCAGAAAGACGATCAATTATACAGAAAACTATTAAAAGGAAAAGGGTGGGCAGATAACTAACTCTTATCGGAAATTAGAATAAAATAGTCAAAATTTATATATTTGACCCGTCCAAAGAAATCGGTTTGAAATTAACTAAATTAAGCCCAAACCAAATAGTAAAAGAGTTAGTCACATTCTGACAGACTTTGTTCTTGACTATTAAAACTATTTAATATTTTTAAGAATTTCGAATTAAATTTTTGTTTAAAGCAGCTTTTGGTTATTTTGAAAATTTTCAAATTTCGCCTTATTTGTTTTGACCGCTAACCGTCAAAGGTTGTACTATGAAACAAAATGCTTTTCTGGATAATTAATGATGATATAGGACAAGTTTCCAAAATTATTTCTTAGAACTTAACATCCATCTCTTATTCAACTTAAAATAGTCTAACATTTCTACTTACATTTGGTTGCGCCAACTGATATTGCTGATAGAAACTTTCTCCCGTTGATGAAGCATTGAAATTTTGTGCATTTTCATTACCCGAATTTGATCCATTATTAAATTCATACGAGGAAGCTGAAGAACTTGAAGATGCAGGCGTTGTTGTGGCATTAAAATGGCCATGATAAGTAAACGTATTTGAATTCTGTTGTTGTTGGTGATGCGGATGATGATGGTGTTGATGATTGCCGGGAACATTTTGTAATTGCTGTTGGACATGATGTTGATTGTGATGTTGATGGTGAGGTTGTTGCTGCTGTTGATGAGATTGATTTGTGGTCGTAGCGGTGCTGGCGGTATGTTGATTTAAAGATGGGCCACATATAGCCTCTCTGGACGATGATAAAGGATAACAATCTTCATCCATTTTAATGCTTAACTCTGTAGTTATTGAATCTGAGGTGGATGAAGATGTACCGTATTTTAAAGAATACGTTTCTTGAAAACTTGGTAAAGATAGAGGACCACCTAGAGGTGATAGTAAAGGATCTCCTCCGGCACGGCTGGGAGTGATATGATGTGCAGATTGCTGTTGTTGTTGTAAAGCTTGTCTTTCTTGTAAAGTATGTAAAGCTATGGCTGGATCACTACTCGATCTTAAACTCAAGAGTCCCAATTCCTGGGGTGTTGTACGACCAAAACACAGTGATGTATGATCACGTTCCGAGTTGGGTGTTGTAGCTGTATGTTGTTCTGGTATCGACGACAGACGTTTTTCACGTAGGCAGGTTAATTTTGTTAGATTTTCAATAGAACTTGTGATATCTTCACTTGAACCCACTAAAGTTTCACAAGATGAATGCAAATCTTGTAATTGGCTATGATGATTATAGGAAGATTTTTCCGGATCTCTACCAGGATCACTTTCTAGAGTTGGAGATAACAAAGAATGATTTGAATCGGCAGGAAAAAATAAATCGGATAATTGATTAAAGGTATGATCAATTAACTCCGAATGTTCTGAGGTTGTAGTATCCGTTAGATTACCAATTAAATGATCTTCCGAAGCTGCCGATAAAATATGATGATGATTATTACTAGCGTGGTGGTGATGATGATTATTATGTCCACCACTTTGCGTCTGTAAAGGATTGTGATGATGATGATGGTGGTGGTGATGATGATGATGTTGTTGCGTTTGCTTTTGCGATTGTTGGTTAGAAGAAGATTGCGTTGAAAAATTATCAAACGGAGAAAGAGTACCGAAAGTGTTCTGCAATGAAAGACGGTATAAAAAAGACTAAATTATATTTAAGTTAAAATTGAAATATGAAAATATATTTTTAAACATTAAAGGAAAAAAGCTACGAAGCAGTTGTTGTAATACTTTAATAAACGTTAGACATGCGCCTTTTCTAACAACATTATGATTGGCAGTTGTTGTCTATTTCTAGAGGTTGGTTATTATGCCATGTAACAAACAATGAATATTTTATATGGTTATTACCAGTAGTACAATTTTAATGGAATGTTTTGATATTCCTTTTTTATTTTGTGCTTGTTTTTTCCAACCCCTTTTATAAGACATTGCCAAACATATTGCGACCCTTCTTTTGTATAAAGGTGTCTTTTTTATTCTTTTCGCTGGTGATAATTTGTTGATTGGTTGCGGTTGACTTTCAGGTATTGTTACCAGTTTTAGCATGAATATTTTGCAAATAAATATTTTGAGTGCTATTAATGCAAATGTAATTAGTAAAATATTGTCTGTTGTATTAATGAGAGGAGGGATTACAAATTTATATCAAAATAAATCATTAAGTTTAAGTAAATAAAAAGTTTTGAATTTAAATATAATTTGTAAAGAAACCATTTGAGGTGTGAAAATTACATCTATAAATAAAAAAATATCCTTATTTTAAAATGAGTAATAGGAATGTGTTAATGGTCATAAGTTGACACGTTGTAACTGACAGTTGAATGCCAATCCTTTGACGACCATTGGTTGATACATGTCCCATTTTTAGTTATTTTTTGTACTAGCTACTCTTTCTAACCGATTTGTCCGAGTGTGATTTGTATCGATAGAGGATACGTGTAGCTTTCAGATCAATGTGGTCTCAGAGCCAAATAATTTTTTTATTTTGATACCTAATTGTTGTTACATATTGTCTCGAACGCTTTAGGACATATGGAATCAAACTTTTAGTGGCAGGTGGTTCAATCCTTTAAGTTTCGAGAAAAATGAGATATTTGGAATCAATCCATTAAATTTTTTACAGGAAACTACACTGTATGAACTGAAACCGAGTTTCAATTAAAATATTTTTTAATTCAATTAAAAGTTTAATTGAATTCGGTCCTATTAAGGCATATAAGTGGTTATATAAGTACATATTTGGTAATGGCTAGTACTTACAATTGTCATTACCAGGGACCGGAAGTTCATGCAAATGCATGTTTTTTTCCTTAAGTGTGAGAACAGTGTAAGCAAAATATCTTTGCGAATTAAAGAGTTTACATTAAAATTGCACAGTTAGTGCATATTTTTGCATATTTCGCTTTAAATGCATATTTTTTTTTGCATATTTTTGTTTATTTTGCATTAAATGCATATTTTTACTGCATATGTTTACTTATTTTTCATATTTGTATTGTATTTTTCTTAGTTTTTCTTAAAAAATCAATTTTAATACTGTTGTATACGTACACACAGAGAAATAAAGTGCCAACCGAATTGAAAAGTGTATTTTAATAGTATCAACTTATAAATTCAGTCAGAACAACGATATTCATATGACTGAATATTATGGGTGCTGAAACTAAAAATCAGGCGCATAAAGGGGAAATTCTCCCCATTCTGTTCAAGAGAGGAACTTGAAATCTGACATGTTGTTTTAGTATCTTACATAGACATCTGCTTTGACAGGATTTTTGGAAATTCCTACAGGGAAGGGCAAAAAGGTAATGTATCCCAATAGGCGGCCTATTCACTGAATACGAGGAACTCGAAATTTAGTATATGCGTTCTTTATCCCGTGTATGTATCCGCTTAAACGGGAATTTTGGATATTCCTACCAAAAAGAGAAAAAGGGGAAAGTCTTAAAAATGGTAAGTTTTTCCAATTCTGGCCTGACCAAACCCCTTTGACTATTAATTAAAAATTTTAAATATATGTTCCTTAAAATAAGACCTTACTCACTGATATAATAATTTTTAGAGTTTTGGCCAGCAACGAGGTAAAAAAGAGGTTAAAATAGGAATTGTAAGAAACAATTATAACAGTCAATTATAGTTGTCTGTTAAATGCATTGACATTGATCATAGGATAGTAGACTTAAGAAAATTTAAATTTGAAATGTTGCATCCACTAATACTGAAATTTTGAAAATGTTTACATGAAGAGAAAAGGGCATATGTGTATATAATAATATAATATACATAATAGTATTTTATGTTTGACCAACGATCATATAGATGAAAGAGGACCCAAGCTACACAAGCTTTTTTAAATGCTTTCTTAAGCTTTATTTTCACTCTGGGATTAAGAGATATTTGGTTTGGTGTTTTTTTTAATGCGTATTTTTCAATAAAAATAATTAAAATTTTGTGTTAATTGTGCAAAACGTATAGAGAATATGTTAAACAATACAAATTAACTTTTAAATTAAATTAAAATTTCTAAAATCATAAAAATTATTAATTTAAAAAAATTTAAGTGTATTTTTTTTAGTTTTTAGTGCATATTTTAAGATTATTCATGCATATTATAGGCCCCAAAAACACTCCCTTTTAGTGCATGAAGTTCCTCTCCCTGGTCATTACAAATCTGATTCTTTTGTATGGGGATGTCGAGCAAAATAATGACATACACTCAGAAAATTTTTACAGTAACTACTATTTGGTGGCATTGAGTTGTAGACGTTAATAGTAATTTTTAACTGTAAATGTAGATGTTTTTGTATGTATAAGTTGTTTTGTTTTTTCAGCAAATAACTGTAAAAAAGTAATGACTTGTGCGGTAAAGTTAATTATTCGTAGTTAATTTGATTTTTTTCTATAGCTTTTCAATATAAAAAAAAATACCCAGTTAATAAGCAAAAAAAAAATCAGTCATTATAAGAAATATCTATAGTTTGAGTATTTAAATCAAAACCTTAGATTTTTTAAATAAAGTGTTAAAATTTCAGACGTTTTATCAAAAATATTTTATTTTAATACGGGCAAAAGCGTGTTAGCAAACCGAATAACTATTTTTTTGTTTTTAAATTATTCTACAATTTTTCAGAACCCTTGGCAAAGTAATGCAAATTTAAAAAGGATTTTAAAATTTATATTAAAATGATATGGGTTTTTTTGCATAATAACACCAAATTAATTTCCCATTTTCCACATTTTATGACTGCGATTACTTAAAACAAAAGGATTTAATTTTTATTATCATTTATTTGGAAATAAATATAAAATATATTGGTTTTTTATATGTCAAAGAAATCAGAAACATCAAATTTTTTTTTTTACATTTTATTGATTTTTACACATACACTTTAATTAAAATATTGAAAATAAAATTATAATTGATTAATATTTTATGTTTGTTAAAAAAATCGCGAAATTTCACACATTTTAAAGTGAAACAACATTTACAGAGATTATATTTATTTTGGAATAATTTAAATACTTTTTTTTTATTAATTTATTAATTTTCAAACAAGAAAAACAGAAATTTTAAACAATTATTCAATGAACACAAACTTTTCAATAATATGGATTTGAAAAACAAAAATCCAAATCATTTTGAATTTTTCAATTTAATTGATTTACTTTCAATATAGAGTACAGCCTTTCAATTAATTTGTAAACAAATTAAAATTGATCAATAATATTCAACGTATGTACTCCACTTTAAAATACAAGAATTTAATTTGTATTATCATAAATAACAGTGGCTCCATGTGCACTGCAGTTAACTATTCTCAACTCTGTCCTCTGTGAAATGTTGTTCGAATTTGTATTTTTTGTATGTTCGTATTTGTATTTTTTGTATGTGTACACTGTGGTGTACAAGGGTAGTGTTGTTATATGGGTGCCAAAACGCATCAGTTTTGTTTTTTTGAACTTTATATTTAAACCTGTTTTTTCACGTTTTCGGAAAGTCTCTTATTTTTTGCTTCAATGTCTGTAAAACGATGGATCATTTGACATATGTCATCAGCTTACAAAGAGGTATCTCGACCCGAATTCTCAGATTTTAATGAACTTTGGATATGTTGTGGAGGAGCAAACAAAAGGGACACGTATTATTTTAGCTGCCCAATCTCACGTTTAAAAAAACTAAAAACTGGGATTACAAACTAGATTTATTTGTATACAGGGTTAAAGTACTCAAAAAAGCAACATAATTTATACACAAGCAAATGCGTCTTCCAAAAACCTTTCATTTGAAATTTGTCTATAGTTACTTCAAATAGAACGAAATATACCGAAAAAAACGTAAAATGTGCTAGTTTTTGACCTCACTTAGTAGCCCCTAAAAATGAGACTATGCAGCTAAAAAAAACACGGCCTCTTAAATTCTTATTTTCTACAACATATCCGAAGTTCACTGGGATCTGCCGGTCCTGGTCGGGATACCTCCCTTGTTAGTCTATATCGTTAAGATATTCCGAAATATTCCATCGTATGTCAAAGGGTGCCTCCATATTCCGTTTTAAATTACATTCTCCAAAAGCAGGATAAAAAGTGTTGGGGACAGGATACAACCCTGCCTAAAGCATGTGTCTGTCGCAAAAGGCTGGCTTTCTTTTCCTTTCCTTTAAATCGTACTTTGTTCTGGGAATCATTGTATAGCGAGCTTATTATAGTGACTATCTTATCAGGTATTCCCTCATTAATTATAATTGTGTCGCAAGCTCGCTCAAAATCTGCGAACAACTTGTATAATTGAGTATTGTACTCCGCCAATTGCTCAAGGACGAAACAAAGCTTGTTCCTTACGAAACGTTTGTTCCAACACTTTCCTATATTCGGGGCGTTATAACATCACGTATTATGACTTTTTCAAAAATTCCTCCCTATTGTTTTCAAAACGCATTATTAACCTTGATTATATCGTCGGCTTGCCTGCAAGTAGTGCTATGAGTTTTTTTATCTGTGCTTTTCAGGATAGCGAAAATACTGATTTATATAATCTTTTAAGAAATTTTATTGACATTATATGCCTTACTGCATTAAAAGAAATCCGGATTTAATCTCTGTTACAGAGATTAAATGGTTCAATAAAAAGAAGTTCTAAATAACACATGTCAGGCTAGACCACGTTATATATTTTCGCTATAAATACAACGGACGATTTCTCAAAGAAGAAATAAGATATGAGAAAGGTTAAACCTGAGTTTTGAAAATAACAGGGAGGAATTTAAGATATCATCATAAATTCCTCCACAAATTTTGTAAAAAAAGTCATAATACGCGATGTTATAACGTCCCGAATATAGCAACAACCTTGGGGGTTTTCTAAACTTTATGGTAAGATATCTCAAAAACCTGTTATGACAAAGAAATTATAAGGTCAGATTCGGATTCAGCGGACCTCAAGCCATTAGAAGAGTAATTTTTGTGCTAGCGCCATGACCTCTCTAAAATTTTGTAGTCATGTGTTGTGTCTACACTTTTAAATTTCCCCAGAGATTTTTTGGTGGAGTATTTTTTTTGTCAATATCTAATTCTAGACCACCTGTGAGGCCTAATATTTTGTATGTAATTCGATTAAAATTTATTAATAATCTAAAAAAAACGTGTGATCAGCGACAGTCTTCTCTATAAATTAATAATTAAGTCTTTATTTGGACATCAAAATTTTCAATATTTACGAATATTATAAAATTTCTCAAACTATTTACTTTAAGTAATTGCAGTTAAACAGCTGGGTATTATTAAGTTAATCAGATAATTTAATAAAAAATTATTAAATTAAAAAATTTTCAACACAAATTGCCAAAAAAAAAAAAAAAAAATTGACAAATCAAGTAACAACTTACATTTGGTTGCAATAGTAACATGCTTGTTGTAGCGTTTGTTAGCCGTGTCTTGTGATGTTGATTCTGTTGATTATTTGTTGGTCTAGTTGTTGTACTGATAGTTGACGATGTAGCGGATGTTCTTGTTGTTGCTGCTGCTGCAGATGTTGCAGCCAATGTTGTTGTAGTTCTGACTGTTAATGTTTTAGTGGCAATTGACGACGACTCTGATTGTTTTGTGGTATTTTTTTCGGTTTTTATTTTAACGGTTTTATTGCCACTATTATTGTTGCTGTTGCTGTTGCTGTTATTGCTATTTAATGTTTGTTCGTTGGATGTTGTTGCTGTTGTTATTGTTGAGATCTTCGGTGGTGTATTTGTAGTTGTTGTTATTTGTGTAGTAGAAGGTGGTGTCACAGTTGTTGTTGTTATTGTGTTTATTGCTGCTGCCGCTGTTGAAGTTGTATTTGTTGCTGCAGTGGGTGTTGCTGGTAACGCTGCTGTTGCACGTTCTTCTTGTAAATTGGCGTTAGTGTTAAATGCTGCACCTGTAATAAACCAAATCAAACAAAAATAATGTTATAAAAACAAGTGCTTTAATTTTTTTTCAAAGGAATTTTGTTAAGAAAACACAAAAAGCCAACATTTTGCCATTTAAAGAATACATTATTTTTTATTAATTTATATGATTAGTTATGGTTTAACACACAAAACACTTAAAATAATTTACTAAACCAAAAAATAATAGAAATAAATGAGTTTTAATAATAACAATACCTTTGAGACTAATAATGACATTTAGATTGTAAAATTTGAATATATGTTTGGAATGGATGTCGTCTCTTTTGCACTACAAGTTGGAAGTAATTTGAATATTAAAATAAAGAATTTATAAATTATAAAGAGTGAAATTTTAAAGAAATGTATAGTATTCTGATATATTTGTATGTATTCAAATTAGGGAATGCATCCCGGAATTCACCGTCCCTGGGATTCCCGGGAATCTATGCATTTTTTTTGTTCCAGCAATACCGGGAATTTAGTTTGGGAATTCCGGTATATTTAAGAATACATTTTAAACAGAAAATTTATGTATTCTTCATTTTTAATGCAGCAGTTAGCAATTTAAACAAATTTTAAAAGGAAAAAATTATAATGACTCCACCGCAACATTTGAACTTCACCGTTATATCTTAGACTCCGACTTAATTTAGACAATTTAAGTCGCTCTAGCTCGCTTATACAAAAGTTTTGCCATTATAAAAATTTGTTCAAAACATATTCAATTGAATGTTCCTTTATCATTTGCACTTAAATATTTTTTGTATAATTCCTATTTAATTTTTTTCTTGAATCCTATCATGTAGCTTTAGAGTACTCTAGTATTGTGAATCTACCATTAAAATTTTCATACTGAACTTTTTTCTATGTTTCCAACAACGTGTTTTAAGCAAAACATGTGATTTGGTAAAAAAATGTATGGGAAAACATGTACAAAACATGTTTTATTTAAAAACACGTCCAAGACACGTTCAGTGGAAACGTAGTATGAGATTTAAAGAAATTGCTGTTATTAAAATAATTTCTCTCAGACTTAAGAAAACTGAAAGTTTTGAGAAAAACCACAAACTTAAAATGGAGACTTAATTTTATAAAAACTCTCAGGTCGTGTAAGACATTTTGCAAAAAAAAAATCGATTTAATATGAAAAAATCGATTTTATACTCGTTATTTATTTTTCGAGCGGGATCCCGGGAATTTCGAAAAAATTTCTCACTTTTCTGGGAAAATGAAAAAGTGTTGGATTTTGCATTACCTAATTCAAATGCTTTTCTATACTTAGAGAAATTCTTTTGGTAAAACATGTCAGTTAATAGTTGTTTTAACTGCAATTACAGTAATTTTATTACAAGAAATGTAAAACAACTGTTTTGACAGTTGTTTTATAATTTAAATATCGAAAATTACTGTTTCTTAGTATAATATGTAAGTTTTATGCTAAATTTTGCTGTTTTTTTTTATAAAAATTTACAATTATTTTACTTTAATTTTACTACGTTTGTAAAACAATTGAAATTGTCGTTATTTTAAATGCTATTGCAGCGTACATAATTTTAATGTGAACTGCACTATATAGAAAAAATCAACTGCTCATTGCTATTGCAGCGTACATAATTTTAATGTGAACTGCACTATGTAGAAAAAATCAACTGCTCATGATAGTAAAAATAACTGCATTTTTAGTTGTAAATGATTTAAGCCAACTGCAATATGTAGTTTTAACTTTTAAAAATCAACTGACAAATGTCCTATCATCAAACATAAAAATTAATTTAAAACTGTAAAACAACTACAAATGAAGTTAAAACAACATATAGCTAATTTAAGCAAAATTTTAGTTGAATATTAGTTAATCGAAAATAAGCAATTTACTCTTCTAAAATTAACAAAAACTTTTGCTAAATATTTGTGGACAACACCCAGAAAAAGGATTGGTTGGAATTCGGTTAACACCATTAAAATTTATTTGATAGGACCTTATTTTATTTGGAACTACCAATAATCGATTAATAAAGAAAAAATACAATGTTTGTTTTTCTAACAAAATATTTAAATTCAAATTTAGCACTCAAAATTTATAAGTGTTTGTGGCGTAGTGGGTAGAGAGTTTGCCTTGTACTGCGAATTTTCGAGTTCGAATCTCGGAAAAGAGAAACATAAAATTTTTTTTTAATTAAAATAAAATATTCACATGTTTAAATACCAAATAAGGCAATGAAAATTAAAAGTTATTGTGACTATTAATCTGAAGGACACGTTCAATACCAAAAAAATCAAAAAAGTATTTTAATTTATTTGGAATGTAATATTGGGTTAGGCAACTGAATATTTTAGGTTTCACAACTAAAAATATAATTTAACATTACGATAGTTGTCGTAACTGCCAGAATGCGATTGGCAACAAATTCGGTGAAAAAACTGCGAACGCTTAAAAATCGGAAAATTTTGGTTTCATTTGTAATTCATCAAGCAGCTGTATGGAAATTACTTTTTTAGTGAAAGTATCTTCCACACTGAAAGAATTATACTTCATGATATTAATGAAACAATTTCATAGAATTTTTGTAGATTCAATGATTAATTTTATTATATCCATGGTTGAGTAACGACAGCGCCCTAAAAAAAGGGGGTGAATGCTCTCCATTCTACCCTAAGTTACTACACTAAAAGAATTATTACTCAATTTGTTCATTTTTACTACTTTGTTACATTTCTGTAACAAATCGAAATTAAAAAAAAAAAATCGCGAATTTAAAACAAAAAAAAATTAAATATACATTCTAAACTTTATGATTATTTAGTTTTTTACACTTTTATTGCTTTTAACAACACAAAAAACTTTTAACTGCTCTAGTTTATGGACTAATAAAAAGTTGATTTTTTTTGCCATATAAATTTATTTATTTCCAAATTTACGGTTACTTTAATAAACCTTGAAATTAAATATTAAAATTTAGTTCTTGTCTAATAATTGGGGAAAAAAATTAATAAAACTTTGCTCTCTGGAAATTCTTCGCTAACTACATAAGCGCCATCTATCGAATATACAAAGAATATATCATAGATGTGGCATATGGGAAAACAGTGGACATTAGAGTGAGGTAGTTTCTAAAAATAGAACTGTTGTGTTGTTGGAGTTGTACTTCTGAGATTATGTATGCAAGAAAAAAAACACCGTGTATTGAATAAGACTAGTTTTAATCACAACAAAACTCGACCTGACGATAGATCAGTGCGCTAAAGCGCTCTGTCTAACGTGTAATGCGAGTGCATGTGGCATTAGAAATCACTTTATCTATACCACGGTCAGTGATTGCACAGAAAATTTCATATAGACGCAATCGAACAAATAAAAAACATAACAAATATTACATTATTCAAAAAAACAGGGTCACTGGCGAAGCTTCAATACCAGAAATTGAGCAGTCTGATTCAGAAAAATTGAAAATTTACAATGTAGTCATGATTTTTAGAAAATACACTCATTCTTCTCTACTAAATTCTTCTCTACTCATTCTTCTCTTCTAAAATTGCATATTAATTATAGTATTAATTGCAATTGCCTGAAAAAGACGTTAAAATTTAAATTCAAACTAAAAAAAAATGAATTTGATTTATAAACGAGGTGACACATAGGCTCAAAATATTCGTTACATACATATATGTAGCACCATGAAGTAAAGGTTTAAGAAATTTGTCAAAAATAATATAATAATGAATAAATGTTTCCTTCAAATACTAAAAATTTCAATATTTTAATTAACTGAAAATTTCTCCTGTCTAGGGGCCCTAGGACTAATAATAATTTAACCCTTTAATGCCCTCTGTGTCTTTAAAGATACAACCATTAAAAAAAATTGCTATGGCTTTTTTTTTTAGCTTAATTAAAATGAAAACTTAACTTGTGTGTTAAGAAACCCCAAGAGCTCTTTAATAAAATACATTTTTTAATAAATATTCAGAATTGAGCCTTTTATTAATCACGAAAGTCGAAAAAATTTAAATGTTCCGAAATTAATTAAAACCTCAAAAATGATGATCAAAAATTTTATGATTTCGAAAAAAAAAACAAAAAAATAATGTTAGAAAGTTTAAACAAAATACATAAGTATTTAGATGCAAGTGTAAGCTTCCAAATGATATATTTTGTTTGCAATTCAAAATTTTTAAATTTTTGGGTATAAAAAGCGTAAACAAATTTTTTTTAAAAATCGTGGTACCCAGTTTTTGTTTATTTAGCATTTCACACCATCAAAACATATTTTTATTCAAATCGAAGCTGTTGGGCATTTAAAGGTTAATATGTATCAAGCTCTGTGGGAATATATTAATCTATGTACTGCAATATTGAAAAATATTCATACAATTACTAAATACATTAATAAAAATGCTATTTACAATAATTTATTTAAAAAATTGATGATGGCCTCATAAATAATATTCATTTGTATTTTTATTTTTTTTTCAAATGAATATTCGCAATTAAATTCTAAGCAACAGCGCACTATGGGGATTTTATAAGAAATTGTTGGCCAAAAGTAAGTTTTCTATGTGTTTCAAAATCTTGTTTTCTGATGCCATTAAAAAGTCAACTATTTCAAAGTAGAAACAAATTAAATTTTTTTATTTATTTTTTTTTTTTTAATTTTGGAAAACAAAAGTTTTTACAGAATTACTGTATTTAAAATACTATTGTAAAATCTTTTAAAATTTATTTTAATTAGCAATAGAGCAAATAATTATATATGATGTACAAATTAAAAATTTAAAATGCGAATTTCCATATTTTTAATTTGTTTAATTGAAAAAAAATTTTTTTTTTTCATTTAAAAATTTTTGGACTGCAACTTTTTGCTGAAAATATTTCCATACTTCCATATTTTTCACAGTATAAGGGATCTATTTTTAGGTAAGATATATTAAAGGGGAATGACTTTTAAATTTAAAAAAAGTGTTAATTTTGTATATTTTATTTTATTATAACACTATGCAACAAAATAAGTATAATGATGTTAGTTTTAGATGGGGTCAAATTATTCTTTAATCTTTGAAAAATGTTAAGTCAGAGTGGTTAAAAGATGTATTTTTCTTTTAATATCATATAAATGTATTAGGGTGGTATAGTGAAACCCCCACAATAAATAAGTAATCGGAAGTCCACAATAAAAGTATATGTGGATTTTTTTGTGGAACTGTTTAACCATATATCTGCATTTTTTATGGGAAGTTTAAGTTTTTCTTCAAAACATACCAAAAAACTCCTTTTTAAAAACATCACAAAACATTTATTCAGAGATGGTAAATCGTGTAAATATAGAATTAAAATTTTTCACTTTTAACTCAATGTAAAATGCTAAATGCTGTGTAAAATTTGGTGTGTCATAGAGAATCACAAGTGTTCTTATATTTATCTTAAGTGATAAATAGATAAAGGTAAAAATACATATCTGCTGATGTTTATAGATTGACTAAATTTTTGTTTTATTCACATATAATTTTAATCATAATCATGTCCGATCATGCCCATTTTTAATACAAAGTCTAAAAACATCACGCTAAATAACCTTGAGAAAATTCGGGGCGAGATCTCATTATTTAGGGTTTTGGCTTAAAAATCCCATAGTGCAGCGTTTCAATTAGATTTATTTTGTTGCAAAGATGCTGAAGAATAAACTTAAAATAAAACGCATTTTTAAGGCACTCATAGACAGTGGAAGTTAATTTTAAAGATGCTGGTTGGAGTTTTGTAATAGATACTAGTATTCACGTACTTGTATAAGCTTTAAAACTTAACTTAAGAGGAAAATTTAATAATGAAGTTTCAATATTTTTTTTCTCATTTGTAATGAAATTATATTCTTTTCATATGAGTTTTATGCGTTTGTAACAGGAGATTTTAGTTAACTGTTTCATATTTCTCTCATCTTAGCCATCGAACATAACCAGTCTTGCCACATTTCTGGGTTTTCGCTCAAATTGTTTTCCAAGCCATGTGGACAAGCATTTCCAGTTTAAAGACAAGGCATTTTTTCGAGGATTTTCAAATATGTTGGGGATTTATTGGGTATATTTCAAATCATTTAAAAATATTTCAAAATTTTCATTTATAGTAATTAAATGTGCTAAAGTCCCAAAACTTATTTAACAAATTGTGAAAAACAATCTGATGTAGGCGTGTCCCTATCCGGATTTCATTCCTGCCCAAGGAAATCTTCAGGGGACTTTGTTATTGGAATTTCTAGAGATATTTGTTATGTTAAATCACAAACTCAATGAGAAATTCTTGTCCTCGTCTAGGAGCGAGATTCAAAATTTAAAATATCAAAGAAAAAACAAAAACAACAACAAAAAATTGTCACAATTGGCTTTGTCATCTTCCAAATACTACTCTGTTTTTTTGACAGACCTAGCAATGTAGTGACTTTTATTAAAGTAAATCAACAATAGAAAATCATATGTTTTCTATTAGTGTCAGTTACATTTAAATTTGCACAAGCACCTGCATATTTGCTATTTACATTTATTTTCATCGGGATAAACATTAATTGCATTTATAGTAATTAAATGTGCTAAAGTCCCAAAACTTATTTAACAAATTGTGAAAAACAATCTGATGTAGGCGTGTCCCTATCCGGATTTCATTCCTGCCCAAGGAAATCTTCAGGGGACTTTGTTATTGGAATTTCTAGAGATATTTGTTATGTTAAATCACAAACTCAATGAGAAATTCTTGTCCTCGTCTAGGAGCGAGATTCAAAATTTAAAATATCAAAGAAAAAACAAAAACAACAACAAAAAATTGTCACAATTGGCTTTGTCATCTTCCAAATACTACTCTGTTTTTTTGACAGACCTAGCAATGTAGTGACTTTTATTAAAGTAAATCAACAATAGAAAATCATATGTTTTCTATTAGTGTCAGTTACATTTAAATTTGCACAAGCACCTGCATATTTGCTATTTACATTTATTTTCATCGGGATAAACATTAATTGCATTTATAGTAATTAAATGTGCTAAAGTCCCAAAACTTATTTAACAAATTGTGAAAAACAATCTGATGTAGGCGTGTCCCTATCCGGATTTCATTCCTGCCCAAGGAAATCTTCAGGGGACTTTGTTATTGGAATTTCTAGAGATATTTGTTATGTTAAATCACAAACTCAATGAGAAATTCTTGTCCTCGTCTAGGAGCGAGATTCAAAATTTAAAATATCAAAGAAAAAACAAAAACAACAACAAAAAATTGTCACAATTGGCTTTGTCATCTTCCAAATACTACTCTGTTTTTTTGACAGACCTAGCAATGTAGTGACTTTTATTAAAGTAAATCAACAATAGAAAATCATATGTTTTCTATTAGTGTCAGTTACATTTAAATTTGCACAAGCACCTGCATATTTGCTATTTACATTTATTTTCATCGGGATAAACATTAATTGCATTTATAGTAATTAAATGTGCTAAAGTCCCAAAACTTATTTAACAAATTGTGAAAAACAATCTGATGTAGGCGTGTCCCTATCCGGATTTCATTCCTGCCCAAGGAAATCTTCAGGGGACTTTGTTATTGGAATTTCTAGAGATATTTGTTATGTTAAATCACAAACTCAATGAGAAATTCTTGTCCTCGTCTAGGAGCGAGATTCAAAATTTAAAATATCAAAGAAAAAACAAAAACAACAACAAAAAATTGTCACAATTGGCTTTGTCATCTTCCAAATACTACTCTGTTTTTTTGACAGACCTAGCAATGTAGTGACTTTTATTAAAGTAAATCAACAATAGAAAATCATATGTTTTCTATTAGTGTCAGTTACATTTAAATTTGCACAAGCACCTGCATATTTGCTATTTACATTTATTTTCATCGGGATAAACATTAATTGCATTTATAGTAATTAAATGTGCTAAAGTCCCAAAACTTATTTAACAAATTGTGAAAAACAATCTGATGTAGGCGTGTCCCTATCCGGATTTCATTCCTGCCCAAGGAAATCTTCAGGGGACTTTGTTATTGGAATTTCTAGAGATATTTGTTATGTTAAATCACAAACTCAATGAGAAATTCTTGTCCTCGTCTAGGAGCGAGATTCAAAATTTAAAATATCAAAGAAAAAACAAAAACAACAACAAAAAATTGTCACAATTGGCTTTGTCATCTTCCAAATACTACTCTGTTTTTTGACAGACCTAGCAATGTAGTGACTTTTATTAAAGTAAATCAACAATAGAAAATCATATGTTTTCTATTAGTGTCAGTTACATTTAAATTTGCACAAGCACCTGCATATTTGCTATTTACATTTATTTTCATCGGGATAAACATTAATTGCATTTATAGTAATTAAATGTGCTAAAGTCCCAAAACTTATTTAACAAATTGTTAAAAACAATCTGATGTAGGCGTGTCCCTATCCGGATTTCATTCCTGCCCAAGGAAATCTTCAGGGGACTTTGTTATTGGAATTTCTAGAGATATTTGTTATGTTAAATCACAAACTCAATGAGAAATTCTTGTCCTCGTCTAGGAGCGAGATTCAAAATTTAAAATATCAAAGAAAAAACAAAAACAACAACAAAAAATTGTCACAATTGGCTTTGTCATCTTCCAAATACTACTCTGTTTTTTTGACAGACCTAGCAATGTAGTGACTTTTATTAAAGTAAATCAACAATAGAAAATCATATGTTTTCTATTAGTGTCAGTTACATTTAAATTTGCACAAGCACCTGCATATTTGCTATTTACATTTATTTTCATCGGGATAAACATTAATTGCATTTATAGTAATTAAATGTGCTAAAGTCCCAAAACTTATTTAACAAATTGTGAAAAACAATCTGATGTAGGCGTGTCCCTATCCGGATTTCATTCCTGCCCAAGGAAATCTTCAGGGGACTTTGTTATTGGAATTTCTAGAGATATTTGTTATGTTAAATCACAAACTCAATGAGAAATTCTTGTCCTCGTCTAGGAGCGAGATTCAAAATTTAAAATATCAAAGAAAAAACAAAAACAACAACAAAAAATTGTCACAATTGGCTTTGTCATCTTCCAAATACTACTCTGTTTTTTTGACAGACCTAGCAATGTAGTGACTTTTATTAAAGTAAATCAACAATAGAAAATCATATGTTTTCTATTAGTGTCAGTTACATTTAAATTTGCACAAGCACCTGCATATTTGCTATTTACATTTATTTTCATCGGGATAAACATTAATTGCATTTATAGTAATTAAATGTGCTAAAGTCCCAAAACTTATTTAACAAATTGTGAAAAACAATCTGATGTAGGCGTGTCCCTATCCGGATTTCATTCCTGCCCAAGGAAATCTTCAGGGGACTTTGTTATTGGAATTTCTAGAGATATTTGTTATGTTAAATCACAAACTCAATGAGAAATTCTTGTCCTCGTCTAGGAGCGAGATTCAAAATTTAAAATATCAAAGAAAAAACAAAAACAACAACAAAAAATTGTCACAATTGGCTTTGTCATCTTCCAAATACTACTCTGTTTTTTTGACAGACCTAGCAATGTAGTGACTTTTATTAAAGTAAATCAACAATAGAAAATCATATGTTTTCTATTAGTGTCAGTTACATTTAAATTTGCACAAGCACCTGCATATTTGCTATTTACATTTATTTTCATCGGGATAAACATTAATTGCATTTATAGTAATTAAATGTGCTAAAGTCCCAAAACTTATTTAACAAATTGTTAAAAACAATCTGATGTAGGCGTGTCCCTATCCGGATTTCATTCCTGCCCAAGGAAATCTTCAGGGGACTTTGTTATTGGAATTTCTAGAGATATTTGTTATGTTAAATCACAAACTCAATGAGAAATTCTTGTCCTCGTCTAGGAGCGAGATTCAAAATTTAAAATATCAAAGAAAAAACAAAAACAACAACAAAAAATTGTCACAATTGGCTTTGTCATCTTCCAAATACTACTCTGTTTTTTTGACAGACCTAGCAATGTAGTGACTTTTATTAAAGTAAATCAACAATAGAAAATCATATGTTTTCTATTAGTGTCAGTTACATTTAAATTTGCACAAGCACCTGCATATTTGCTATTTACATTTATTTTCATCGGGATAAACATTAATTGCATTTATAGTAATTAAATGTGCTAAAGTCCCAAAACTTATTTAACAAATTGTGAAAAACAATCTGATGTAGGCGTGTCCCTATCCGGATTTCATTCCTGCCCAAGGAAATCTTCAGGGGACTTTGTTATTGGAATTTCTAGAGATATTTGTTATGTTAAATCACAAACTCAATGAGAAATTCTTGTCCTCGTCTAGGAGCGAGATTCAAAATTTTGTTATTTTCAAAATAAAGTTATTTAAGATGGTATGACAAACTTAAGAAATTGGTTTGAAAAAAAGTTACATGCAGAAAATTTTTCTATAATTTGAAGATTTTACTATAAAAATATGAAAAATATGGGAATATGAATTCTTTAGAAAATAATTATTAAAAAAAATATCATTAAAATTCTGGATATTTTGTAATAAAAGGTTTTTTTTTATTAAACCCCTTAAAGTCTTCGGAATATTCTAAAGACTTATACGAAAAATAATTTGCAATTCTAAAACTTTTTAAAAGTAGATCGTATTGCTATTTTTTTAATTAACTTAGACGGAAAATTTTGCATGTAAAACTAATTTGGGTAAATAATATAAAGAATTTAATCTAAAAGGGAAGTTTTTAAATGGGTATTTTCGGGAATATTTTTTAATTTGTTTGTGGATTACAATTAAAAATATCTGGCAGCATTTACGGCTTTATGATCATTCATCAGTTGTAAAATGTTTGCCAAGAGTTTCTTTTTGTTGATTCTTTGGCGTTTGTTGCAATAAAATTAATAAGTAACAACATGATCACGGCTTGACCAACAAAAATACACACAATGTTGTTTGTTGGACAACTTAAAAAATCAAGCGAAATGTAGGTGAACAACTTGTTTGGAAGTCGTAAGAGTACGAGTAGAATACTCGTATATATATTAGGTAGGCATATATATATAACAGCTGAATTGAAATATCTGGGATTTCTAACCCTGGAAAATTGTCTAGTTTAAAGAATCAATTACAGAACCACTACTTTTGATTCAAAAATTGTTCCACTTTTTGTTCTCACAAGTGCAATTTTACTTCGAAATAAGCCTGTAAAAACAACAGAAAATGGTACTAAAAATTAGTTAAAAATGGTATTGCAGATAAAAACTGCTAATATTAGCAAATTTTATATTTACTAAATATTAATAAAATAAGAACAGCAAAATTAAAACTGTTAACTTTACAAAGTTACAATTTTAGTTAATTCGAGTTATTCGAGTTCAATTATAGTTAATTGAGAATAGCAATTTACTCTGCCAAAATTATCAAAAACTTTTATTAAATATTTGTAGACTATAAACAGCAAACAAAAATTGTAATATTGACAAAATTTTTGCCATATTTAAGTAAAATTTAGTAGAATGCAAATAACAGTTTATTTTGCTAACATCAACAGAAATTTTTGTTAAATAATTTTAGATCGCTGATATCAGAAAAGCAGATTTTTATTCGCATTAAAAATTTGTAAAATCTATTTAGCTATTTTTTTGCAGATTTTAGCAGATTAATTTGTTTTTTAAATAAACTATTATTTTGCTAAAAAAAAACTAAATATTTGCAGATTCATTTTTGCTATTCTTATCTTACTAATATTTAGCAAGCAAAAAATCTGCTACTTTTAGCAGTTTTTTTCTGCAACTTCATTTTGAAGTAATTTTTAGTAGTTTTAGCAACAGTTTTACGAATTTAATTCTATTAGTGTACAGTATGCTAAAGTCACATTTACGGTCAAAGTGTTTTTTTTTTTTTTTTTTTTTTGATTTTTATAATGTCTCCCTCATCTATGTTGTGTCCCTAATGGACTCCACCATAGTGCACCATCGTTAATGTGTACGTTGTGTTAATGAATGTTGTTGTAACGCCCAACGGAAATGTTTGGAGTGTGTGTTAAAAGAAGTAGATTCCCGTCATTACAATTGGGCAACGTATTCATACTCATTCATACTTGTAAGTCATATGCATATGTCCATGGGTTTTATTATTTAATCGCTAACGAAAAAAAATCTTAAATTAATCACTTTATTTTTTTGTGTATAAATTTTGCAATCAGTTAATTAAAGGCTTAAAATCAATCATTTGCAAAAAGTAAATAATAAAAAACCAGAAAATATTAATAAAAATCCAATTTAATTAGGAAAATATTTAATTTGGTAATATTTAAGAGAATGTAAGAAATTTTAAAATAAAATTTTTGATACTCAATATCACGATTGTGAGCTTTGATGTTTTCTTATAAAACAGCGAATATTTCCCATAGTAAAAGATTTATTGCTACACTTAGGAAATTATGTTGGTAAAGACGACAGCAATTGTAGTCAAAAACAAATGAAATTTCATTTAAAAAAAGGACGACTTACATTTCATTAAATTCAACTAACATTGTCATTTGTTTTTCAATGTTCAAAAAATGACTAACATTGTAGTAAAAATGAACCACATGGTAGTAAAAAATAAACCAAAAAAAAAAATTTTATTTTTTTAAATAACAAAAAACAACAGTAAAAAATGAATGCAAAATCATAAAACAGTCATTTGATGTGAGTTGTTTTTTTAAATGAACTACAATGTTAGTTAAAAATTTTATTTGTTCTACAAATGACTTACATTTACATTAAAAATAATGAAACTGTATTACAACCCAAACAACTACATATTTTTAAAGCAGAAGTTCCCTGAGTGTATGAAAAAAGTCATATTATATTTTTAACAAAATTATATTTCATAAAATATGTATAACTGTAGGGAAGGCGTTATACTTTTTAAATTTTTTTACGCTAAACATGCATCATGCAGCTTGGGTCTCAAAGGGTTAAGAAAAAAAAATTGTTGTATAAATTTCTAATAATTTCTTTTAAAAAAAATATTATTTTAGAATGTGGAACACTTTAAACGCCAGCATTACCGCTGATTTAAAATCTGTTTTTTATAACAAAATAATATCTATTTATCCGCTCTATTTTGTGGGCGTTGCGGTGTAATGGTTAGCGCGTTGGACTATTAGACAGATGGTCCCGGGTTCGATTCCCGCTGAAGACAACATTAATTTAGAAAAATAAATTGTATGAGTTTTCCTGCCCTCATATGCATCGCAACGCCCACCTTCGGTGTTCCCATAGCACTTAACCCTTAAATTCCAAACACGCGCAATAACTAACGAACAATTTTTTTCTAGTTACACTCGCTAGTAAATTAAAATTTCACTCAAACTCACTAGTGATCACGCGTGATTCACGTGAATCACGCAACCGGAAAAAAATAAAATGTTAAAATTAAGATAAATTGTTAACTTTAACTCAAATTGCTCTGAATATGAAATTTATTTTGTACTATTTAAATCCAAAAACATAAAATCGTCGAAAAAATTAAGGAAATATTTATTAAAAGCAAAAAAATGTTTTCCTAGTTACACTGACACGCGCGATCACGAGTGATTCACGTGAATCACGCAAAATTATGCTCACGAGCCAATCCATACGACAAACTATATAAAATTGCACCTTTTTTTATATACTGTTCTTAAAATTAAACACCATTAAATTTTAATATTTGGAAAATTTTGGTTTCAGTTGAATACAACCACACAACTTTCCACCAATCAGCGATATAGAAATAACTTTTTCAGTGAATTTATCTGCCAAGTCTAGTGACTTGGACTGGTTTGTATCTAAAAGTTAAAAACGATGAGAAAAAAAAATGAATGAAACAACGATGGATGGCCAACTTTTTTAATTAATAAATAAACATTGCACGAATTTTTGTTTTACAAAAAACAAATGATCTTGAACTTGAATAATCTTGCTTACATCATAATGAATGAAAGAGCTCTTATAAGTTTCAAGTAATTTTTTTCATTGCTCGCCTTTTAAATGGCCATCAATTTTTTAGGTGAAGTCTCTTCAACGTGAAACTTTGCATGTCATAGTTTTTAAGTATATTCTACGTAACCCTGGTCATCATTTCTCTTAATTTAACAACTTTGAAAAATAAAATTCCGAGCATGTCCGAGTGTCGAGCATTCTTATGAGCCTGATGACTAAAATATATTTTTAAACATTTTTTTTGTTCAAGTTTATGTTTTTAAGTTTTATTCAAAATTTATTATTTATAAGAATTTAAGTAGATCCAATTTAGTTTCAAAATATCTAACTCGATCCAACAAAAATTATTTATGTTTCTGCGTCTGATTAAATCCAATTAGATTTAATTAATAATAAATAAAATAATAATAATAATAAATATGATAATAATAAATATGATTGGATCCCCAATTTTGAGATGAATTTCGATTTGATAAATACGCAGCATTAATCAATATTTAACCACGCCTACTATAATCACTTTTTGAATAAATTTAAACAATTTGCTCATGTACTATTTTCATCATAAGGGGCATTTGGTATTAAATGCTTCAAATTTTAAAGTGTTTATACAAAATTTTATGAATTAACAGTATGATAGTCAATAATGAATTTTAGTACTTAAGTCAGAAAAATTTAGTAGCTGAAATGAAGTGATCAAAGATCTTAAATTAAAGCGGTCCGTCCGTTCATATGTGGTGCTACATGCTTTTGCAAAATTTATAACGTCATTCTTCTCTACATGTGGTAGTACTTATGGTTACATCTTATATGATAATATATGAATAAGTGGTAAATAAAGTCTTAAACACCATTTTCAAATAAATTACAGCGGCCTAAGTACTAAATATAAAAATTAATTTTTAAAAAGTTTACACACATAGAAAAAAGTTAAAAGAAAAATTAGTAACGCCGTTAGTAATCAAACTTTGCAAGTTTTAAACTCATTTTTAGTTCGAATAGACATTTTAGTTAAAAATTTGGCTATTTTAATTTAAAGAAATACTAACTTTTTAACAAATTTTTTCTGCTGAATTTACTAAAGTCTAAAAATATTATTTTGATAATCGAAACCTGCAGAGGCCGTTGTAATGAAATGTTTGCGTTTCAGTATTTGCGTATTTTTTTTTAATATTGTGTCAATATAAAATAGACAAGTGAAGTAAACACGTCGTATTAGAAAAATATTTAAAATATTTCGGATGAAGATCTTTCAAATTTTTATGAAACTTGGTATATATATGCTCCTAGTTAATATTAAGTTCACATTTATTTCCTTTTTCCAAAAATCCTTATAGTTCGCGTTAAATCGATGCTCAAATTTGATGTTTTTCAATAATTGTATTAGAATTACATAATGTTTAAATAATCATAGCTTTTGAACGCTTCAACAGCCAATTACAAATTTGGTCTTGTTTAAAAGTTAACTCCTCTTATTTTAAAAAGTATAGCATAAATTTTTTTTTGCGAAAAGGATATTTAAATATTAAAAATGTTTTTTAATTTTCGATTATCTCAAAAACCCATAAACCATTTTTCTTAAATAAATGTCTCAAATAAATCAAAGTGTCATTTACAACATATAAAATTTTAAGTTGGGAATCGAAGGAGTTCGAAAATAACCACGATTTTTACAAAAGTGTTTAATATTTTTTTTAACATTTTGTATGAAATATTCTATACCTCTGAGAAATATTTTTTTTTTGTACACAAAGTTAAATCGTTTTATAAGTTATACTAGAGACCACATGTATTTGAACTACGACTGCAGTTTTTCATAATCACATCTTATGTCCTTTTTAAAGGACTTTAAGCTTAAAATTGTCAACAAAAATATATATTTAAATACTAGGCCTATTTATATAATGCCAGTCTGGGTATTATATAAAACGTGAAAATGTCAGATTTTTTGCAAAATTATTGACAAAAATATTTTTCTTTCTCATTTAATAAATATAAAATAAATTAATTAACATGAACATGTTCTTCAATGGAAAAAGAAAAGTGTTTAGTTTCAACAATACCTATGTCAATAGGATCCATAAGATTGTTTTTTTATTGTTTTTAACTTGTCAGTGTTATCCTTTATTTTACATTATTCATTTTGATTTTTGCCTTTTGATACAAAAATAAAATTTATATTTTTTATAGTTTCTACAGTCCTTTTAAACATTGCGTTGAGTGTGTTTATTGGATCATTTTTGTTTTGAATGGAAGCTCTTCTTACTAACCGCTTTAGTGTTCCACCAAGTCCATCCGAAAAATTTTGTCCACAAAAGTTCCACTCTGCCCTACCAACTACTGTACTGTACTCCGTGATACGATATATTGAAAATTTTACCTTTATTTTTATACTGTGCAGCCGAACGATCAGAAAAATAAAAAAATTCTAAAGTTTCCTTAAATATTGTGTAATAAAGTGCGCGAACTCATTCAGAATTATCTTCACCGCTACTGTGTTGTGTTTATATATGTCACCTATTATTATGCAATTAGTAAATTCAACGTTGTTTTCCTCTGTCCGATAATACACCCAAATGGGTGTAACATCGCTTGTTCGTTTGTCCAGTAATATGATTGTATTTCGTCCTGAATCGTATACGTGTATAGTCCAATACAACTAAAAACTCAACGTACTTTAAATTTTCTTTAATGCTATTAAAATATCAACTTTATTATTTTGTTATAAAAGAGTGTTTCAAAAGTTTAGGCAATCGTGTAATAAAGCTATCTATAAATTTGTCTACAATCTCTAATTTTGATTATAGGGTTGAGTGATCTGTTGTCGTCCACATTTTATAACGTATTGTGTTAATATTTGCTTTGCCGTAATGTTCTTCCTATATTGGTCGTAGCATATCGAAACTTGGACAATTTTCACAATCACTAAAATAGCGTTGGGTTGTGCGATCTACACAAATTCCCATATCAAGCCAGGTGATCATTATTAATTCTAAATGCACCTTTTAGCATAAACTTAACGTTTTGATGAGTAACGCAAACACAAACCGAGTGCGTTCCGCTACTGCCAGCGAGTAAGCACTCTTTTGGTCTTAGATTGGCAAATGTAGAAAATCCGACTCTGTTTTCTGGAAATAGTTCTTTGATCTTGCAAAGTATCAATCTTTTTCGAATCTGTACTCTTTTATTTCCAACCTGTTATAAATTTAAATATTTAGAAAATAATAATTTATACCTACTAACCTCAACAGACTTGAATTCTTTTTTTTTTTTGAGAGGGCATAACACATTCATTATTATAATAAAGTTGTTTAACCGAATCAGTAATAACATCTCTCATTGTAGTGCAAATTTTGGATAATTGTTTTGAACATTTGATATTTTATTGATTTATTAATATTTATTGAAAGTTGTAGGTGTTTGTATCTAATAACGTATTTTTAAGTTCCTTATAATTTATAATTTTTAGAGAAAAGCGTCTATTCTTCGTCTTTACCTCAACGTTTCTAAAATATATCCTCTTATATTTGCGGAAAATATTTCATCATATATAATTTTAAATAAACTCTTTTACTTGGGTATTCTTTGGATTAGGCTTCAACCTTTGATATATGTCGTTCCGATGTACACACAAAAGAACCAAAGGAAATAATAAAGACAAATAAAAGACAGATACAATTGTGTATTTAAAATATTTTATAAATAAAGAGCTGCAATTTCCCTATGGGGAATGGGACCGTTTCTGCGTGTGCCACAGGATCGGTCCCTTCGCACTAGAGACCGGTCCTCTGCTAAACCCTACCCTATGTAAACAACTGGCAACTTTAACATTGGCTTGTCATAGGAGGGGGTCATTTGTCCTGCTTTAAAGGACAGAACTAACCAAAGATGGGCATACCACAAGACTGTTGCAAAAGGGCCATGTCGTGTAAAATAAACGAAAACTAAACAGCTTCCAATGGGCAAAATTCTGGCCAACTGACTTTTTCTTGTTAATAAGCATTCTGGTTAAGTGGTATGTCCTCCCTTTACCAGTCACAGGATTGGTAATTTTAGGACAATTAACACTGCTTAACCCACTTTAGTATTAAATTATACCAGTCCTGTGATAAGTCCCTCTTTGACCAGTCACTTTTAGGTCAATTGACTCCTCATTCCCCATAGGGTTGATTGTCTTACTATTTATAAAAAGAAAATTCACTACTAGATGGCGCTTAGTTTTAATGCAAACAACTACAAATTTAAGTAAAATTTGGTAGATTTTACAGTTTTTTTTTGCTGTTTATATTTTACTAATATTTAACAAAATAATTCTTCTAATTTTACCGCTTTTTTTCTGCAACGTCATTTTTAACTAATTTTTAGTAACTTTTTGTGCTTTTTTACAGGCTTATTTGTATGAGTGTAGGTACATAAATGTAGTTTTCATAAATTCTCAACTCTTAAACCAACATTTTCTTAAAATTTAGATTTTTCAATTTGAAATGGTGTATAATTTGTAATAATGATGACTATGACTAAAATGATGCTGCTTGCACATGAGTATTTCTAATTAAGACTTTAGATATAAAAGAGGGTTTGCGTGTTAAACGCAATCCAAACCAATCAAAATGCAAAAACAGCAGTACTACTATTGCAGTTTTTCTTTTTAATATGTGGAATTTATTTATACTATTTCTTGTATATCACTACAACCAGTGACAACAATTACTCCTAATGGTCCAGAGTGGGCGTTAAGTCTATTTTACTTTGTTTAGACGAACAAAAATTAATCAAAATTTTGTATTTTAAATTTAAAAAAATAAATTCCCAGTAATGTAAGAGTTTTTTTTTTGTTTGGTTCGTTAGTTTCATTTTCATTTCATATGCATGTAAGATCTAATTCCCATGCTGTGAATCATAGAGTTCAAAGTTTATTAAACATCTAAAAAATAACAGCATCATACATGTGTTTTATGGTTGTCTTCTTAACTTTTGCCGAATATTTTGTTTTTAGCAATAAACTAAAAAAAAAACAACTTGCATAATGTTTAAACAATTTATAATATTTCACAGATGATAGGGTTTTTTATTACTATTATTATTATTGACAACATATTTATACACAGAAAGAATTTTTTCGGACAAGATTTAAAGAAAATTTTCACTAAACCAATGAAGTTCTCTTCACGAAGTGAGTGAATAACTTCTTAAACGTTATGAAAAGTAATTTTTATAAAACTTATTTTATTGAGAGTTTTCATTAGGCGTATGAAATGTTTTTTAAAGAAAATGAAAATATTCATAAAATTTAATAAAATCCTGCACTAATTTAATGAAAAGTTTCAAAAGACGAATTCCAGTGATACTTCATAGAGCTAATGCAAAATTTCATTGATATCATGCAGATAATTCTCTCAGTGTATATTTTTTAATTTTAACACATTTTTTTTAACTATTATTATCGACAACGATGTTGTTTAAGAATTCATTAAAATGATTTGTGTTTATTTGTAAATAAAAGTTTTTTCTACATATGTTTATAAATATTATTTAATTCGGCGCCTTTGGTCTATAATATGTAATTTTTTTGTTAAATTAGCGTATAATTGCTTGTTAAAAAAATATTAAATAATATTTCCTTTTTAGATATTTTATAATGTAATTTAGTTAGTAGGACAACATCACATTTACATGTGCTTAATAATATTATTAATAAGATTTATGTGCATAGCGCTTTAAAACGTAAAATGCATAATTGCATATTTTATTCATTTTATTAAAGTGCCTAAATGTATATGAGGCTTTTCAAGCCAACTGCCGATCTACCGTAAAAATACCAAAAAAACTATCAACTTCGAATACCGATCAAATATATTATCATATCTCAATTGATATAGATTGAAATTAAATCTTATCCAAGTTCATCCCAAATTGAGGTAACCAGTAATTACGCAATCAGATCTCTCAATTATAGTACTGGATTAAATTATATCAAAATTGATCTCAAAAATGGGTAATCCTAATAGATCGAAAAATATCGCATGGGATTAATTTAGATCTAGTTGGTGCTAATTAGATCCAAAAAGATAAGCATTTTTTGGTGGATCGAAAAAGATATTTTGAGATTAAATTAAATTTACATAAATTCGATGATGATGGAACCATATATTTAATTTTTACGTAATTGTTTAATAAACTTTTTAAATAACACTTTATAACTTTTAAAATTTCTGCTCAAACTAAAAAAACTAATTATGCAGTTTAAAAAATGAATAAATTCTTCATGTAAAAAAAAAAATATTAATTTGCTCTTACTGTTCCAGAGTTATACCCATTCAAAGTTTTGTACACCTTGCATATTATAAAATGTTTGCCAGTTTTGTATTGGATTTGCTTTATATTTTGAATAACAGATTTGGTAAGTGTGAACGAAACTCTATGAGAGTGAGTAGGTAAAAGTTCTACGTGAGTGACAGTGCGTGAGTCAAAATTTTTTTGACTGAGTAAAATTTTAGCAAAAAAAATCTGAATTTACTCACGTGAGTGTAAGCAAAAAAAAAATTCTGGTGAGGGACTGCGCGTGAGTTGAATTTTCTCTCGTGAGCGTAAGTAAGTGTGAGTTGAAATTCACTCACGTGCCCATTTCTTCTTTGAATTATGAGATTTTTCGTATTTCGATTTAGGTACTTCTTATTAGTTGGTGAAACACGAAAAATCACGTAATTTAAGCAAATCCGATTGCAAACAGCTTTTAAGATTATTACAATCAGGGAACTTCTGCTTTAAAAATTTGTAGTTGTTTGGGCTGCAATACAGTTTTATCAAATGAATTTTTGTAGGATTTTACATTAATTTTTTACAATAGTTTTTTGTTATTTAAAACAACATAAATGTTTGTTTATTGTTAGTAGTTTTTTTAACAGTAAAAACAAATCACAAATGTTAGTTGAATTTAATGAAATCTTGGTAGTCCTTTCTTCAAGTGAAATTTCATTTGTTTTTGACTACAATTGCTGTAGTTATTTAGAATTGATTAATTTTTTATATTAGTTTTTTTTAGTTTTTGATGAAATTTTAAATGTTATAAAGTTAAATTACTAAAAACTTAAATATATGATCGCAAATGTAAACAAGCATTGCCGGAACTTATGGTTTATGACCTAAAAATTAAAATTTAATATATTTCTTTAAAACTATTAATTCAGAAGCTAAGAAAATGTTGGTTATTGACCAAGATATAAATAATATTAAAAAAACGTCCAAAAAACCCCATTATTGGGCTAAAAAGGATTTGCGCGACCTCTAAATCTCTTAATAAAAATTTAAAAAAAAAATCTGAAAATTACTGTAAGCATTCAAATTATGCTTGAGCAAAAAATACATTTTTTTGGGACTCCCTAATATACATAGAAAAACAATTTACCTGCGTCAGAATATTCTGACGAATATTCTGTAGAATAGTGAATAGTTTTTCTTTTTGCATATTTTTCAGTTTACGGAATTCTTAGAATTCAATTTTATGCATAATGCAGAAATCTGTATCTAATGAAATTGGGGATTATGATGTGAGTCTTGTCTTTTTAAAGGTTTACTTTTTAGGTGTGATACAGATCTGTTTATTTTTTTTTATATCATTTATTGCATCTACCAAATCACCTTTATCAACTTTCGCGGCATTTATCTTAAATTAATTAAAAAATTCACATTTAAAAAAAAATTTTACTAACACAACATAATTACGTTCTAATATAACCAAATTTCTATTAATACTTCCCCCTAAAAACTATTAAAAATTCGCACCAAACTGAATATATTCACAAAAAATCACATAATTTTAGCAATGTGAATTGCAGATATTAGTTTGTAATTCAAAATACCTGGAAATAAAATGTAGTTTTGTATGTTAACCATATTAAAAATGTTATCGAAAATATTTTTGATGAATTTCAAAAATTGGCGACACTTTCAGCTGAAATATTTTCGAACTAACTTTTTTTGTATGATATGAATAACCTTTTGTGTGTGGGAAATACATTCGAGTTAATACTTTATCTTTAACAACGCAAAAATTGTGTCGGTTCCAAGCAAATTAAAAATATTAAAATTACAGTTTTTGCTTGGATGTAATTAAACATCCATTTTTAGATCTCGTTGTATTTATCACTTTTCAAAATATATATTATGCCACCAAAAAATATAAAAATACACTCAAACCATTTTTTTTTTCATATATTAGAATTTAAAAAGAAAACCGTGTTTATTTTGGAAAATACGCATTTTTAGACGGTTTCGTGATTTTCAGTTAGATTTAGGGTTACTTATTTCCAGGAAATCATACTAAATACTTTTTAATTCGCAAAATTAGGAATTTTATACAATTATGTTTTTTGAGGTTTTGAAAATTTTGTTTGCTCCACAAAATGTAAAGGCAACTTTTTTGGTGCCTTTTCGATTTCGTTTTGGTGGAATTGATAAAAACTCTTTAGTTGTCACAAAGCAAAATGTGTTTGGAAAAAACTACCGCTGTACCTGCTAGGAACGAAAAAAAAAATAAAATTTAGGCACTTTATCACTCCGTCATGAAGATTCACTCTAGATACTTAATTAACTACCCTATGGGGAATGGGACCGGTTCTGCGTGTGCCACAGAATCGGTCCCTTCGTGCCAGAGACCAGTCCTCTGCTAAATCCTACCCTATGTAAACAACTGGCAACTTTAACATTGGCTTGTCATAGGAGGGGGTCATTTGTCCTGCTTTAAACCACATAGTGGCATGACACAAAATACCTTTTTGTCTCCGATGTGCTGCTTACAAAGAAAATAATGGTGTTTTCTTTTCTGAAAAAAATATTGCCTTTTTAAAGTGCGAAAAAGTTTAAAAATCGGGAGATTTGTTTAACCACCGTACAGTTTTTCACCAAGCAGCGATATGGAAATTAAGTTTTTAGTTAATGTGTCTCCCAAATCTAGTGACTCGATTTTGTATTGGTTTGGATCTGAAAGTTTAAAACTTTGAGCAATAAAATAAAATGTATGATAAAACTCTTTAAAGTTTCAAGTAATTTTTTTTAATTTTTCGAATTTTAAGTGGCGATAAATTCTATAGTTGAAGACTTTTTCAACGTAAAACTTTTGCACGTCATAGTTTTTAGTTATAGTCTACCTAACAATGCCCATTGCTTCTCTCAATTCAAAAAACCTTGAGAAATAAGAGGCATCTAAATTCAGTTTCAACAGATCTCGGAATTTTTTGAAATAGCTCATATATTAAATGGTGTTTAAAAATTTAAAATATCTGTATATATTAATACAGATTTCTTAACCGTTTGGCAAGTATAGACCAAGAAGCTATCGTCTTCGAATGTCATATTGATATATTACTACACTGATTTAAAGATTTTATACAATTGTTTACCTCAAGTATTCCTTCATCTTTTAATAAATAACATCTTTAATAAATTATTTACAATCTCTTGTCTATATTTCTTTAGAAATATTAAATAAAAATAGCCTCTAGGCTTTTAGAAAGGAATCTGTTCGACCACCTTACATTCAGTAACAAACAATTGAAATAAATTTATATTATTCCCCTACAAAACCAAAATATTATTCTTAATGCATTTTTTAAGTTATGCTAATTAAATATTTTTTTTCCAGAAATATATTAAAAAAATTGACTACCATTTTGCTATCAAATAAAAAAAAAGATGAAGAAAAAATCCCAGAAACAAACAAATATTTTAATGCCTGCCCCCTAAAAACAGTAAACAAAAAAGGTTTGGCAATGATGTTTATCAATTGGAGTGAATTGTTCAACAGGCAGCCAACTCAGGCAGTCGGCCACCAGGTAACTTTTTAAAGGAATGGTAGTTTCTCTTTGCTGGTTTAACTATTTTTTTTGTGTTAAATTGTCTAAAAAACGAAACAAAACTTGTGTAATCGCAAATATTTGTTGGTTCTTCAACTCCTATTTATTTGTAGTTTTTCTTTGTGAATTTGTTATAAAAAATGTTTTATTGTTATTATTATTTGTTGTCGTTGTTGTTTTATTTTTATTAATATTTCTTTATACATTTTTATTGTTATTTTATTATTTGTGATTTGTGTGATGGTCGATAATCATACAAAATACAATAGATGAGGTTAGCTAAGAAAAACTTCTTTCAAACTAATTGTGTTGGAGAGGCGACTTTTTCCACTACTCCTTTTTTGGAACAGTGGTATTGTCGATTTATTTTGAATTTGTTGAGTCTTAAATTTTTAAAATTTTCGTAAAAGTCAAGTATCTAACCATAATATGAGATAAAGTAGTCAATCTGTAAACATTTTCAATGTTTGTGTCCTAAGTCTTTTATTTTTTTGTTTGTTAAGTACATACCCTATGGGGAATGGGACCGGTTCTGCGTGTGCCACAGGATCGGCCCCTTCGTGCCAGAGACCGGTCCTCTGCTAAACCCTACCATATGTAAACAACTGGCAACTTTAACATTGGCTTGTCATAGGAGGGGGTCATTTGTCAATGTTTTTTGAAAATATTGATCACCTATGTCCAATAGCGTCCGAGAAAATGTGTACACTCAATAAAAAGTCCGTAGAGTTAGCAAAACAGTAAGTTCCCTATGAAAAAAGTTCCGATATGTACCTATATCGGATATATGTACCTATAAGGTACATATATGTACGATATGTACCTATATCGGATATATGTACCTATAACTACAACTACAATATTAGTAAAAAATTTAATTTGTTCTATAAATGACTGACATTTACATTAAAAATAAAGAAACTGCATAAACAACTACACATTTTTAAAGCAGAAGTTCCCTAAAGTGTACATATAATCATATATAATCATATATATAATTCATTATCATATCATAAATATCCTTATTTCATGAGATCACATAAGATCTCATCTGATATAATTTTATCAGAAAATTGGGTTTACCTAATTTGATCAAGTTACATATAATATGATAAAATTTTATATTTATACGCACTACTATTTTGTTTCACATTATAAATAGTAATGAAAATTTAAGTAAAAATCAATGGATTTTAAAATTAGACGGAATTAAAATTTGACTTATATGTGATGTCATCTACAATTATATGTAAAAGGGATAGCATTTTTTTTTGTTTTTAATATATGTGTTTATATTAATTTATCAAAGAAGACAAATTAGCTTTTTTAAACTTTTATGTTTTTTTTTCTTTATTTGTATTTTTGATTTTTAGCATTAAAATTGCTTTTTCTTAAGTTTTTTGGGCTATTAATTGATTTTCTGACTTAATGAATAAATAATATTTCATGAGTATAAATCATGAAATATTATTTATTCTTTTGCTTTTAAGTGTAGCTTTCCTGTTATTTTTTTGCAATGTTGTTTTTTTTTTTTTGCTTTAAATATATTGAATTTATATTATTTGTCTTTTCTGATATTATATTATATTATATTTTTATATATAATCATATATAAAAGTGGTTGAATTTTTTCTTTTTAATTTTAACACATATATTTATATAGAATTATATGTGATGCCATATATTATTATATATAAAAGTGATATAATTTGTTTGGTTATATTGTATCATATATACTTATATATATTTAAACATGGAAGTATATATGATCTCATATATAGCTATATCAAGCTATGACTTAAAAAAGATCACCTTATATATAACATGACATATAATGATATATGATTATATATAGCGCTGTATTAAATATTTTCATAAAAATAAATATGAAATGTAAATATATATCGTTACATATGGCAACGGTGGGGTGCAATAACGCCTAACGAAATAAGGCCTTTAAGGCTTTATTTCACTTCCAATTGAGAAATAAGGCCTTTATTGCGAAAAGGGCTTTATTGCACTTTGAAAGTGACATAAGGCCTTTATTGAAATTTAGCCAATGGTGCAATAAAGCCTTTATTTTGTATTTTTTGATTCTTTTGTTACATTGTTCAGTTTTTCTGCGTGGCGGCCTGCGGCCGATCTTAGGTGTTTTCTCCTCCATAGGACGCGGCAGGTGGCTTCGCTGAATACAGTTTTCCTGCGCGCGTCTCATTATCTTCCCTAGTGTGACGCGCGCAGGGAAACTTTATTCAGCGAAGCCACCTGCCGCGTCCCATGGAGGAGAAAACCCCTAAGAGCGGCCGCAGGCCGCCACGCAGAAAAACTTTATAAAGCAAAGATTTTCAATATTGTTGCAGTTAAATTTTTTGTTGAATTATTAATGTTCTATTAATTTTTGCTTATCATCATATTTGCAAAAATGTGTAATGATTAAAGTGATTTTTTTTCATTTTGGTGGGATTTATTTCGTTTCCAGAAGTGGGATTAATTATTAATGTTCTATTAATTTTTGTTAATATGAAATTTTTTTATAATTGTTCAATAAAGTATAAGAAGAATAAGAAATTTTATTGCTTTATTTAAAAAAAAATTTAAGTGAAATAAGACCTTTACGGCTTTATTTCACTTTCAAAGTGCAATAAACCCTTTTTGGAAATAAAGGTCTTATTTCACTTTCCATTGAGAAATAAAGCCTTTAAGGCCGTATTTCGTAAGGCGTTATTGCACCCCATCATGTCAACATATGTAATTATATATAACTATATCAAAACATATATGACTGTATATAAGCTTTTTTCATCAGGTTAAGTCAGCAACATTTTTGCTTGGAGGATAGTTGCAAAAAAATTGCTAATATCTGCAAAAAATTAGAAAAATAAATAAAAAAAATCGACTTTTCGAAATCCTCAAAAGTGTTTGCTTGAGCTTAGTAGATTAAAAAAACAAAAAACTTAGTACATAATTTTTACTTTAGTTAATTTATTTTGCTGAAATTCAAGTCTAATTTGTTTGTGATTGTTTTGAATATATATATAAATGTCAGGACGTCCACATCGCTAACATAATCCAATTAAAAAAAAAAAATCGGGAAATGAAAGAAATATTTAATTAATTATATAACAAAACATAATAATTCATAATTAATTACACGAATTAATGTATGACGTATATTCTAAAGTACAAATAAGAAATATAAATATTATAAAAACTACTTATCTTTAAAAGGCAAAAGGGAATATGTACATAATTTACATTTCTTACTACCTGTTGCGTACTATGGCATATTTTATATGTATTTGCTGTCAGCCTCAATCTGAATCAAGATTCTGACTTCACAAAGAATTCCTTAATTTTCGAATTTATCGAAGTGGTTTATTTAATTTATTTTTTGCTTTATTTATAGTTTTTAATTCTCCCAATTTAATGTAAACACATTTCTTCGCCGCGTCGCTTTGATTTTCTTTTCTCTCTACTTCGTCTGGACAAGTTGCGACATCTACTATATCTCGCCTTTTTATTTGTTCTCAGTGCTATGGATGCTATGGATTTATCAGCACAATTTTGGTAGCAACAAAAACTAGTTATACATTTGCTCAAAATTAGTTTTTTAGTAAAACCGCTTAACAAATTTTTTTGCTGAAAACGTAATTTCAGAAAAAAATTGCTGCAAGTTAGTTAAATATTTTAAATAGATGTTTAGCAAAAATTTCAACTAACTGTTTTTTGAGTGCACTAAAAATGATAAAAAAATATTGATATTTTTAAACTTTGGGGTCGCCCTATTAGGATTTTAGACCATATTGGTACAAGTGGTTGATATATTCTGAAGTTTACATCCATCCTTTGTCGATACACATAACACTCAAAAAAATCCGTCTTAAAATGTAACTAATACAACAAAAAATATGAACGGGACATATATCAACCATTCGTTGTCAAAGGTTAACGGCGCAAAAATTATTGCAGTTTCAAGTTTACAGCAAATTAAAAATATTAAAATTGCAGTTTTTGCTTTAATTTAATTAAAGTTGCATCAATTTATAGATCTTATTGTATTTATCATTCCAAAATATATATTACACTACCAAAAAATAAAAAAATACACTCAACATTTTTTTTGTCATACTCGTATAACTTAAAAAGAACACCGCTATTATTTTAGAAAACAAATATCTTTTTTACCGGTTGTGTGATATTTAGTTGGGTTAAGGGTTACATATTTGCATGAAGTCTTATTATTCTTAAATTCGCAAAATAAAATTTTTTATATATGGATGCTTTTGAGGTTATGCAAATTTTGTTTGCTAAATAAAAATTTTAATCGACTTTATCAATTTAGTCTGATGTGAAGATTTACTCCAGATACCTAACAATGCTCCAACCAAGCCATTTTTATAAACAAAAAAAAATTAAAAAATAATTGAATATCGTAAAATTTTTAAAAAGTTCATAAAATGTGTGAGTTTTAAGATTTTAAAATGTCTTTTTAACTCGGTGGTGCTGTTTACTAATAAATTCAGTTGATGCAATACGCTAAGCAATTTCAAATATAATTATAAATGTCAGACGAAGTTTGTGATATTCGTATCCCGTTATTGCTGCGCTGATATCAACTTGGTATAGCTAAAATTGCTTAAAATCACACTATTTTTGAAATTCTGTTCTCAAAATTCAATTCTATTAAACAACGCAAAATCCTTATGGAAAAAAATGCGAATGTTTAAAAATCGGAAAATTTAGATTTCACTTGGTAACCACCATACAACTTTTCACCAAGCAAAGATATGAAATTTTTTTAGTGAATGTTTCTCGCTAGCTTAGGGACGCCAGTTTGTATAGGACTTGGATCTAAAAGTTAAAAGCTGTAAGCAAAAAATAAAATGAATGGAAAACTCTTGTAAGTTTAAAGTAATTTTTTTCGGCTTTTAAATCTCCATCAATTCTTTTGGTGAAGACTTTTAAACGTAAAACTTGTTATGTCAAAGCTTTTAATTATAGTCATGGAGGCAAAAAAATCGCTCAACGTTCAAGGAAAATCGTATTCTAGGGATCAAAAAAAGAAACTTTGCCGAAGGAACCATACCTCTAAAACGAATTCTGATGTCCCGACTTTTGACCCGTAGGGTCAAATTTTGAAAAAGCCCACTTTGATATTTCAGAAAGTAGGAAGAATCTCTCCAAGATTATGGGAGATACTTCTTCTCCGGGAGACGCGCTAGCAGATTAATGCATAAATCATCATTCTAGGGGTTAAAATTTAAGTTAAAAGATTGCCTTTTTAGCCGTGTTTTTTTAGCAAAAAGTACAAATCTCGGGATAGAGATATTTCAGAAAGTAGGAGGAGTCTTTCCAAGATTAGGGTCTCTATTTCTTCTCCGGAAGAAATAGAGTATAAATATATTCGATTGAGTTGGATTCGATTGGGGCACTCTAAATGGGTCAAAGTGGGATTTTTCAAAATTTCAACCTACGGGTAAAAAGTCGGGACATCAGAATTCGTTTTAGAGGTATGGTTCCTTCGGCAAAGTTTCTTATTTTGATCCCTAGAATACGATTTTCCTTGAACGATGAGCGATTTTTAAATCGACCCGCTCTACTGTACATAGTTCGCTTCAATTCAAAAAATCTTAAGAAATAAGAGGCACCTAACGTCAGTTTCAACAGGTGTCGAAAATGTTTGAAGCAGGTTATATAATTTTGAATTTTTACTTTACTTAGTTGTACCTTATTCGGAATTTTTCGTCTTTTAGCATTATTGTTTCTTTCGAACACTTCTATTTTATATGCATACAAGTCTGTGAGTCTCCAAACTTTATAGCCATGTGTTACAACAAGTGTTTTTATATCTTTGTAGATTCTAAGTTTAGTTTTCCTTGATAAAATTTACATTAATACGATGTACTTTTGCTTGTAGGCAGTTGGCTTGAAAAAACCCCACATTTAAACACTTTTTTGAAACTAATATTGGTTTTCGATTTCTAAATGCAAAAATAGGAAAAACGTCTAAAGTAACATATCTAACATTCAATACTTGGTAAAAGGTATAATTCCAGTAAAAACCAGATTTCTTTCAATATTTATAATAATAACGACCATCTAAAGGATTCTTCGATCTTAACACAAAAGAATTTATTAAAAATTCATTCATCATATGTGTTTATCTCCCTTATTAAATTAAAGAAACGTGGCAAAGTTTGTTGCTTAAGTCTTTTGTTTTGTATTATTTAGATCTCATATAAAAATATGACATTTATATATTAAATCTAGCATACATTGAAAGAACTTTCTTATAAAATAAAATCAAGAGAAATAATAAAGTTTCTGTCTTAAGTCTTTTCTTTTGTACTAAGAAAATAATTAATGTTTATAATAATTTAATATTTATAATGAGTTCTAATTCTGTATTTACACATTTATTAATTTATTAATTTATTAAATTTAAATTTATTAATTTCCCCTACCACTGTGTCTTAAATTTATCTATCTCTACGTCATAAGCATTTTTTTGGCCATTGTAACAACAAAGTTAAAAAAATGTACAAATGTAGTCTCAAAACTAATTTTATATGTTAATGCTAATGTTTAATAATGTTCAAAAATGTTGTAAGGCTCTTGAGAAGAGAGAAACCAACAACGATAAAATTAAATATATTGTCTTTAAAATTATTATAATAACATGGTAACATAAACCACCAACAGCAGAAAATACATAAACCCAGTTATAGGAGATGATACAAAACTATTTTGCAAGCATTGCACTGTAGCTATAATATGTTAACAAAACGAAAAAAAAAGAACTAAAGCTCTTTTTTATTTAATTCAACATATTTATTAGGGAAACAAAGTCTCAAAACATAAATTAAGAAAAGTCGAAAAATTGAAAAAATAATTTTTATAAAAGAGTTATTAGCGAAAACTTATTAAAATATTTATTTTCTTAAATTAAAAATTTAAAAAAAAAAATTGAATTTTCACATTTTAATTTCTCATTTCCAATACCTACATATATATCACCTTAATGTCTAATCTAGCCGAAAGAAAACTCCTTGTTTATTGTATCTTCTCTCAAAACTTAAAATGATTACATAAGTTTGCTAATTTTTCGGTTATTTTTTATAGCAGTTTTTTTTTTAAGTATTTTTTATATAATATTGTTGTTAATACATATTATTTTCCTTAGAGTTTACAACAGACAATGTATATTGTTAATGGCCTGCAGTGCTATTGTGCCTTCTACTAGCAACACTGCACAGTGGGGTATTTCAAAAATATTTTGGAAATAATTCAGCCATTTCTTACTGGCTTAACGGATTTGCCATGAAACTTCACAATGTAATTTAATTTAAGTTTTAAAGAAGGGCCCACTAGATCCAACAGGCTCTGATCAATTAGACTCTGAAGTAGGACACCACGATTATTTAAAAATTATAAGCCGATTATTAAAAATGAACCATCTGTAATCTGCTCGTAATGGTTAGCAATAAATACTCATTTTGGTTATCTTTTAAGGTGCATAAGTTATTCGCATTTCAAAATCAAAATTTTTCAATAACCTGGTCCGATGAAAAAATATTGGTGATTTTAACAAGTTATTTTTAAAAAAATTCCTCTAGAGTTGCCAATAATAAAAAGGCGTGATTTAAGTAATTTTTTGGCCAAAAAGGCGCAAGACTCTTTTGCCTCGGGATTAAAAGTTTATTTAGGAACACATATAGTGTTTATATTTTTCTGCAAGACTACTACATATTGTTGCGTTTTATGAAAATTAAACTCCCCAGTCGGTTATTATTCTTCCCGCAGACCCGTCGGAAATTTTTTTTTTTTTTTAATTTAAATTTAACCAATTTTTTTTCTGAGTGGATTGTCCGATTTTAAATTTGCTTGAAATGTGGCCAATACAGCAATAAATGTAAAACAATGCCAAGGTTCAGCTTAGTAATAAATTTCAATACAATACGATCACTAAGAAATATTCTACTGAAAAATAAAAGATTAACATTTTCACAAAAATCTTTCAGGGATAACCGAAAATGTTATCCAATTCGGTTGAAACTTGGCACTACAAGAAGATTACAGAAATGTTTAATTTTTTAAAATCAGTTGATAAATATAAATTTTTAAATATCCGAGTATTACTACTTTGGAGTATAATTGAAAAGCGGCTAACGCATCTAGTCGACCCTTCTTTGAAACTTAAGATTGAAATTACGTTGATTATGGCTGTGTAAAGTTTTATGGCAATTTCATCAGCCAGTAAGAAATGGCTGAATTATTTCCAAAATAATTGTGAAACACCCGACTGTGCACTGGCTGTAGCACAAACATCTAGCAGCTCTAGGACAAAGTTAAAAATATATTCTCTATTATATTAGTATTGGGTTTGGTATAGAGTATGGTAAGAAAAAAGTACTTCTATAGTTCGATAGTATTTGGGTTCATGAGTTTCATACAATTTCATCAAATAACATCGCCTAAGCCTGTCCTAAAATCAATGTTTGGGAATTTATATTTTGTCTTTGTTTGTTTGTGGTAGTTTAGTCTACTCCTCTATTGTAGTCGTATTTCTTTTTGCATCTTGTCGAGTGTTTAAGCTAGTAATAACTTGTCTGTTAGTTTTTTTTGGCTCTTTGTTGGTCCAAACTTACACTGACAACTTGCAACCAAGTGATGTCTTGTGTGTGTTGTGTTGCGTTCAATTGATCAGTCTTTAACGACATGAATTTTAAATTTGGATGAGCATTTTTTTTTTTTAAATATTAGCATGTATTATGTGAAATTTTAAGTGAAGGTATCCCAAGGGTATCACGTAAGTTTGTCATCAGATAAGAACATATATGGATATTTTAACAACATTGTTAAGAGGTTTCTTAATTAAAGATTATATTATCGGGTTTTGAAATGTAAAATATTTTTATAAAATCAGAAAAGTCTTAAAAATAAAGAAAAATATGCTTTGCTTTAAAAACTTTTTGAGAATGAGGTTTATTTTTCAAAATCTGTTTTATGAGGCTGACATTTATTAAAAAAATATTGTATGCCAAATAACTGAATCAAAATTTAAGAATTAAAAAAAAAAACTATAGAAAAATTCTATGGGCCAGTTTTACAGTCAAAACTTAAGTTTTTGTGCAGGTCAATTTGAGATAAAATTTGATAATACACAATTTGAGATAACACACTTTTTCTATCCCTTTAAAAGATTTTTTTGTTCGTTCAATATACAGATCTTACAAAATGATTAGTGGATTAACATATTTATCAACAGGCTTTTTTGTTAGTTGGATTTTTATGCATTTAAAAAAAAGCAATTTTTGGGGGGGAAGTGAGAAATTTTGGGATATGGTAATTTGCATTTTTTTTTTGCTGATATTAGTTTGTAACTCAAAAGATATGTAAACAAAAGGTATTTACCAAATTAAAAATGTTAAAGACAATATATTTGTAATGAATATTATCAGAATCGGAAAAGTTTTCTTTAGAAAGTATTAAAATGTTGGTGTTTTTCTGTATTTTTGTTAGAAAAAAGTTCTTAGAATCTGAACTTTGTATTACAGGAAAATATTTTAGGACCTAAATTTTTAAAATATTTTTTTTTTATAGTAATTTTACACGATTTTTGTTATTTATTTTTCATTTTGTCTATTTTATTTGTTTGAACGATTTGTTCATTTCATATATTGTATCATGTACGATATTTTTAAATATTTATGCGCTATTTTCATTTTAGCGATTTTCAATATTTAATTATTTTTTTATTGCAACGATTTTAAGCTATTTTATTAACAAGTTTTTTCTTAGTAGGGCGAAATTTTGGTTTTTTATTATCAATTTAACCATCTAAGCGTTTTTTAAACTTTTCAACGATTTTTGTTATTTACGAGATTTTTACTTTATTTTTAAAGTTTAAAATATTTTTTATGATTTTCGCAAGTTGTTAACAGTTTTTTGAACCGTACCGTTCTTTACTACATTTGCAGTTCTTTTTTCAGTAGTTAAATATTACTACCTTTTTAAGTTTTTTTTTTTTTTTGACAAATATAGTCATCGACTTTTTAATTATGTACATTTGTTGTTATTTCACCTGTTAATTTAAGTAATTTCTACCTTCATAATTTCCTGAGTGCATAATATAAATAATTAAATTTGTTTGCAGACTTTTTATAAGATCATTTTTAAAGGTTTTCTGACTGTTTTAAAAATTTTTGTACTGTAGCGATTTCTTTATACCAATTTTAGCATTTCTTACGATTTTTAAAAGTACACTTAGTATGCTATGTAGGTAAGGACCACTGCAAATGTAGTTAAAAACAAATGAAATTTCCCTTAAAAACGGACGACTTACATTTCAGTAAATTCAACTAACATTGTCATTTGTTTTTTTAATGTTCAAAAATGACTATTTTTTTAAATAACAAAAAACTACTGTAAAAAATAAATGTAAAATCATAAAACAGTCATTTGATGTGGTTTGTTTTTTAAATGAACTACAAGGTTAGTAAAAAACTTAATTTGTTCTACAAATGACTGACATTTACATTAAAAATAAATAAACCGTATTAGAACCCAAACAACTACATATTTTTAAAGCAGAAGTTCCCTGAGTGTAGTCACATACAGTTTTTTTTTTTTAAATCTGAAGTCATTTTCTAGAAAGTAGTAATCAAGTCTGATTTTTGTTTTAATCTATTTTTAGAAATTTCGATTTTTTCATTTATAACTTTCTCATTTTAGTGATTTAGATTTTTTTTACATTATATTATCGATTTTCTAATCGATTTGCTATATTAAATTTTTATTTTAGAAAATGGAGCAAAATTGATTATTAATAGGTTTTTTGTTAAAGTTCTGCCTATAATGGAAGCTCTAACTTTTCTAAAACTTCGGGTTCTGATGAGATCTTTAGCCAGATCGAAATACTTGTATCAACCTAGCTAATATGTTTGATTTGCTTTATTTTTGTAAATATACGGAGGTTGAAAGCTCGTTGTAAATTGAAATTTTTTTTTTATTTGAGCAGTATTCTGCATTTTGTGTGTGGATATTTTTTTAAGTGACTTTCATAGACATTTTTTGCGCATTCTTGGTTTTCTAGCGATTTATTTCATTGTGAGGTTTTCCCTATTGTACACATTTTTAACGATTTTTGTTTTTTTATGATCTTTAAATTTGTCATTGGAATTTTTTCTTAGCGATTTTTCCACGTTTGGTTTTTCCTTTTCTCCAATTTGCTTTAATTTTTAGTAATACACACTTAAATATTTTTCATATTTTTAATTTTTTCCTTTTTTTTAATATTCAATTTATCAAAAAAAAAAAAATATATATTCTAATTGATTTTCCTTTCCTCATTCTTTTCTCTCTAATTTTAAGATTTTTTATAACTTTTTAGCGATTTTTTCTCAATTTAAAGTTCTTAAATTTTTTTAATAGAGAGTTAAACAAAGTTCTACAAACTTTTAAAAATGTTCTATAGAAAATAGCAGGAACCGTAATTATTATTAATTTTATCATAAAGGTCAGATGCAAAAAGTAATTTTTTGACTTTTTTCTAGCAAAAATAGAAGTTAACTTTTATTTGTGCTCGTAAAAAATAGAAGTTAACTTTTATTTGTGATCGAAAAAAATTCAAAAAATAATTTTTATATTTGCTTGAAACAATAAAAATTCAAATTTTAAAAAGTAGAGCATTTTATGAAAGACTTCCCGCAAGGCTCATTGGCCTACATATGCTTTTAAAAATATCTTTTATTTTTGGTCCCTGTAAATGGATTTACGAACTTTTTCATAGGAAAAAATGCTTAAAATCACAATTTTTTTTATAAAATTTTAAAGTTTTTAAAACCAAAGGTATTGCTTGTCGGAAGAGTATGTAACCCAAAAGTTTGAACACCAAAGTTGTTTTTTAATATATATTAGGGTTGTCTAAGAAAAATTTTGCGATAAAAATTAAAATATTTATTCGAGCATTTTTTGTAAATATCTGTTTTGAATTTAAAAAAAAATTTAATTTTTCAATTTTCTCGAAAACTATGCGAGAAAACTGCTCGTGCGGAAAACTCAACTGGGATGTCATACCTTAAAATTTGTATTGCAATATTATAGCTTTCAGAAAACATATCGAAAATATTGTATTATTTGCATAAATAAATATAACCGAAATGACTGCAAAATTGTGCGTCCACTAAAAAGTTAAATGATGACATTTTTTTGGCAGTCACGCCCGTTTTATAGTGGACGGTGTGTGTGTCTTGAAACGCTTTAGACCCCTTGAAAATTCTCTTTTAATATCTTCCCTTTAGTTGTCCTTCCTTTTGCTAGACAATGTCCATGTCATGATCAAAATAGAGGTGGTGGTGGCGGTAAGATATTGTAACATTATGTTGTTGTTAGTGATGATTTAAACAATGAATGATTTGAACTAAGTGTGAGAGAAGACTCTACAAAAAAAAAAAAAAACATAACCTTATGGTGCAATCGATTTTTGTGTTGGCTGTTGTTTTCATTTTTCCACTAGTGACCCAAAGAAATAAAACGATGACTTCTTAACACACTCTAAACTGATGACAGACAAACAACACAAAACTCAGAAGATCGATGCATTTTGTTGTGCTATAAACTGTATTTTATGGATAACAACATTAAGACTTTGATGATGTTTTTTTTTTTTTTTTGTGGATCTCCATATAAAACGTCATAGTGGCACTGGAGTTCACATCATGTCATTCATTATATATGCTGCATATAAATATAAACCACGATAGACTCTTCGCTGTATGACCATTTCGTCATTTAAATATTGTTTGGGACAGCAAAGTAGTTTTAAATACTATTAATGTTTAAAGAACTATGGGTCAGAATTTCGACACATATTTATTTTTGTAATGAAGTTTCTTTCATTTCTGGAAAAGTATAAAATATTAACCCATTTGTTATGAATTATGAAATATTCTTTGGAAAATGTTCAAGAAACCTTGGAATCGAGAGTCGTTTTTTCGTATGTTAACATTTCCGGTTTCCAGATTACATATATTCATCCTGACAATGTTTGTTTACTCGTCAATGGCAACATTATGATAGTAAACGAAAGTTTTAGCACAAAACGTTCTAAATACAAAGTTTGTGATATTCATTTCAAAGGCAATGTTTTTTAATGATGTTATCGATTTATTTAATTATACAGTATCATCAAAAGAAACTGGAGTATTCACAGTTAAAAATATGATTGAAAATAATATTGAAATAAATATAAATATGGTAGAATTTAAGTATATTCTTACTACTGTAAATAATGAAACATTTGCCATAACTCTTTTACATAAATAATAGCAATAAAGTATGTGAAATAAATTTCAAAAATACTATTTATTAGTTATTTTTATTAAAACCTGCTAACTTATTTAAAATACAAGTACATGCATTAAATTTCTTTTTTATTAACGGTTGTAAATTTAGTAAATCGAGCACCGGCAAAGCACTTTTGGCCAGCGTTAAGAAAGCGTTGTGAACAAGGGCTGTGCCACTGCTTTTATTATGTTTAACGGTTGTAAATTTTGTCAATAAGTACTGGCACTGCACTTTTTGCCAATGTTGGGAAAGCGTTCTAAGCCAGTGCTGTGCCAGTGCTTTTTTATTTTTACGGTTGTAAATTTTGTAAATCAAGTACTGGCAAAGCACTTTTTACGAACGTTGGCAGAGCGTTCCAAGACAGGGCTGTGCCAGTGCTTTTATTATTTTTGCTATTGTAAATTTTGTTAATTAAGTACTGGCAAAGCACTTTTTACTAACGTTGGCATTGCGTTCTAAATCAGTGATTTACCAGCACTTTATTTGTTGGACCATTGACAAAGTGCTGTGCCAGTGCTTAATTTTTCAGACCATTGGCAATTTTTGGCTGGGTTGTTTTGCTTGTTGGTGCGATATAATGTTTGAAAGAGTATAAAATATCAACATGAAAATTTTTTAAAGATCTTTTTACATTAAAAATCTCTTTTTCCAATAAAGTTAATCTTTGCGGTCAATATTGATATGAATGTTGAGTTCGTACAATTTGTCATAATTAATATTAATTATATGTCATGGTATCCAAAATTTTAATATTTTGTTTCTCAAGTTGGAATTACTTTGGAACAAAAGAATTTTTTTTCCATTGTGCTTTATACTAAAATGCACTAAAATTTAAACGCAAAAAAAGTCTTATTACCATAAACATGTTATAAACTTTCTGATGAATATCCCTTCTGATCAATTTTGTTTCGTTGCTCTTTTGTATGTCTGTCCATCAGTAAAATTTATTTTAAAAACTATTGTAAATCGTGTTATGTATGTATGCTTGTCTGTCTGTCCGTTCCTTAGTTGTTTGTCTGTTCATTTGTCTACTTTTATTTTCATTTGTCCTACAAAACTATCGTATGTACCTTCGCTTTCGGTGAGAATATTATTGACTACATAAAGGGAATTTCCAATTAAGTTGGTTGACTTCAACCTAAAGTCTATGTAAGTTGGTAACACCAGCATCTCTGACAGCACTAGTTGGGCTTAATGTTGCAGAAAATCGGTTGTTGGGTGATTCAATATTTGTTAGTTTTGGTTTAGTTGATGTTTTTTGTTTGCAGGTTCAGTTAATTTTCATTTCTTTGATGTTTATCTTTAAATGAAGCCCACGAATGTTGTGAAGTTGTTTAATTTGGATTTTTTTTTCACTTTACTTTTCTTGGATGTTGTAGTAATTCTGTTGGTAATAGACTTCCTTCTCCTTGTTTTTTTTTGTCTTTTTGTTAACTTAAAATAAGTTTAAAGCTTAAGTAATCGTACCATATATTTTTTTTTTAGTTTCTGTACTTTGTATCTAATGATGTATCATCATCTTCTTTAGTTTTTTTCCTCAAACCATGTTTATGTACTCGTAATAGGAGATTTCTGTATTTAAGGTTTCCTTGGTTTAATATCGTATTAAATTTAGGTCACATTAAACATTTTGGAATCTGAATAATGACTTTCACTGTTAATTAGCTGCCATGTTTTGTAATTAATAGGGACTGTTTAAGGTGTAAAAACTTAAATTTAAATCGTGTGATTTTATTTTATAAAATTCGTGTAATAATTACTCAAGTTGTAGAAGTATTTGTAATATAAGTCGAAATTAATATTAATCATACGCCAGGGTGTCTCATTATTAAAATATGTTGCACTATTATTTAACAAAAATATGTTTTGTTGGTAATCTGGCGGATTTATGCTTGATTTAGTTACAATATAGTTTCTACAATTACAAATTTATTTAAAACAACATTTTTATCATCTTTGGAGTTAAATTCAGGTCTTTTTAGATAATGTTGAAGATTTAGTTCTACTTTCCACATAAAGTTCATAGTTCATTTAGTTCATTTGCATTTATTGAACTAAAAACCTGTAATTGTAACAGAAAATTTTGCTAAATTTAGGCTAGCAGATCATGTTGCTAAATTCGGAAAAACGTGACTGTAATTTTATATTAAAGTAAAAGTAGTAAACAAATTATTAAAAGTTACTAAAATTTAGTAAAATTAAGTAAAATTTTAGTAAACTGTTAATGGAAATCGATTTCCTAAAACTAACCAAATTTTGTACCAAATATTAGTGAAATTAATTTATTAAAAAAAATTAGTAAAGCCCGAATAAAAAAATAATATTATGATACAACAAAGAATTCTTTCATATGTGATATAGCCTTATATCTAATTGAAATACAATTTGATCCGAAAATGGTGGAATGTAATGTATATCAATGGATTATATTACATTGAGTTTGATACAATTTGATACTTATAAATAGAGTGAAAATAAATTTGTTAAATTGAATACAGGGGTCTAGATATTATGGTCATATTATTAAGAGCCAAATTTATATGTAACGTACAGTTTATATATTAAATTTAAGATAATTTCAATACATATTTTCAATGCAAACTTTCGAGTTGATATTCAAATTTTGAGTATGATGTTATGGATTTCAAAACAAAAATGTACTTAAACACAACTGTGTTTTTTTTTTTTACATGGGCAACATATTGTTTTTTTAATTCGATATAATTGTCTAATTCTCCCTCTCCTATAATATATTGCCGGTCTATTAACTTATGTTATAACATATTGTAAGATACATTTAAATATGCCGTTTTACGAAAAAATACAGTGGCAAATAAAATTGCATCTTACTATTCATGATTTCATACCTAACTATATTAAAGATTATAAATTATTATTTTCACTGATGAGCTTACTAGTTAGAATAAATAATGGAGAGATTCACAACTGAACAAAAAACCAAAATAATAGAATTTTATAATTTAAATCAGAGATCAATAATTTTAACGCAAAGAGCATATCGTCGACATTATAAACTTCAGAATTTCGCCCTCTGAAGCAATGATTCGTTGTTTAGTTGATCGTCATCACCAACATGGCACCTTAACAGATTTGTCTCGAACCGGTAGACCACGTTTAAGTCGCACTGCGGAAAATATTGAACGAGTACAGCAAAGTGTTAACGAAACACCAGAAACATCTGCCAGAAGGCGTTCTGCTCAGCTAGGAATGCCTCGTAAGTCACTACTGCGCATTTTAAAAAAAAGATTTACAGTTACACCCATATAAGGTGCAATTGGTGCAAGAATTAAAATCCGCAGATCATCGGCAACGTCTAAATTTTGCAGTTAAATTTCAACAGTTGGCCAGAAATGAAATCAACTTTATTGAAAATTTGATTATGAGTGATGAAGCTCATTTTCATTTGAATGGGTTTGTTAATATGCAGAACTGTAGGTTCTGCAAATCCAAAAGGCATTCATCAACGCCAATTGCATTCCATTAGTTGTACAGTATGGTGTGGGATCACATTTGAAAATATCTTTGGGCCTTACTTCTTCGAGAATGAAGATGGAAGTGCTGTAAACGTAAATGGAGAGCGGTACCGGTTTATGATAGAAAATTTTTTACGTCCTGCTCTTGAAAACAGACCTGGTATGTGGTTTCAGCAGGACGGAGCCACTGCCCGAGACACAATGGCACTTTTAAGTCAAATTTTTGGAGAGCGAATAATTTCCAGAAATTCGGAAATTATTTGGCCAGCGCGATCGCCAGATTTGACAGCACCCGACTATTTTCGTTGGGGTTATTTAAAGGAGCAAGTGTATGTGAACAAGCCAGAGACAATCCTTGAACTCAAGGCAAACATTGTTGCAGAAATTCGAACGCTACAGCCACAAATTTTGAAAGATGTTATGGAAAATGATCTAAAACGAGCCCATCAGTGCGAAGCTGAAAATGGTGGTCATTTAGGAGACATTATTTTTCATACTTAGTGTAAAAAAATTTCCATTTTGTATATTATATAATCTGAGAAAAAAAATAAAAAAAAATTAATAAACGAAAAAGTTATGAAACTTTTAAACCCCATGGTATCTTTTGGCCCACCCTGTATAACGACAAAATTTCATACATTTTTATGGATTTCATTAAATATTATAAAAACTTTGCGATATGTTTCTTTATAAATTCAATGTATTTATTAAAATATAAAATCATTTTAAATATTCATACATTAAAAAAAATCGGGTACTTTTCAATACTCGATACTACTTGATATTTTTAATTTGGATACTCGATACTTTTAATGTTTTTTAAATTCAAAATTCAATATAATTTTTAAAACAATTTTATGAAAATTTTCACTTTTATTTAAAACTCAAGTTTTTAAAATATATTTTTAAACCTTTTTACAAACTATTTAATGATTAGTTTTTTTTCGAGTTTTTCAATTTTTTTCTTTAAACTTTTCACCTTTGATTTTTTCTCTTAGGAGAGTTGCATTTTAATGGTAATTATTTTAGCGGAGTCGCATTTTTGAATTATTTTTCTGTCCAAATACTCTGACAAATACTGGATATCCACTACTGACAAATACTCGATATCCACTACTCATTCTTTTACCAGCACTACATATAATAACACAAAAAAAGGAATGCTCATATTAGCCAACAATCCCTTACCATACTGCATTGCATTTTTATTAACAACTTGATATATTTTATGTTTCTTCTTAGTTAATGAGCTATTTTTTTTTTAAATATTCTTCATTTCCGCTTAATAGTGTTAAGATTGTTGTTAATTGGCATGAGGATGGAAAATTTACAGTTGAAATTTAAATATATATTCATATAAATATATCAAGTTAATTTGTATGTAAATTACTTGATTAGTTTTCTAATATTTTATAACTACACTCAAAAGAATAATGTAATAGAAAAGTTAGTCAAACTTTTTATAATCAATATTTACAGGTTTAGAATTTATTTAAGTTGAACACTTTTTTTTATTTCATTCTGCTATTTTCAATTTTATGCATTTAATAAAAATTTAACCAAATTTTTTTAATTTTCACTTTAAACTGTTTAAAATTTATTTATATCATTCCGTATTCTATTTATTTTTTAGTAAACTCTATTTACACCAAAATTAGTTGGTACATTTCCAACTTACTTAATTAGTTGAGTGTATTTACTGCAGGCAATTTAAAATTACAATTTAATTGTATTTGGTAAATATATCAATTTAAAAATCTACCACACTTCAAACTGCAGCCAGTGTGACTAATTTAAATAAACGTAAAATAAAATAAATTGAAAATATTAACAAAAAATTCAAGTAACAGTAAAAAAATACAAGTCTCAAGAGAAAGAGAACAAATTTGAATATTATATTCGTCGCAATGTGCTAAATTAATTTAAATATTTTTTAAAAATGTTATGTATTTCTCTCAACATTTTAATCATCATATCACAAATTAACCCGTTTTGGACAACTTTATTAAAAGCTTTGATTTAGATTCAGATTACAATAAGAAGACTTAGAAAATATTTTCACAAATGTTAACAAAATATCGACCAGGATAGTATATATATTCTTGATAATTTTAACCATAGAATTGATCTTGTGATGATATTGACAAGTATTTTATGAAAAACATTTGCATTTTAACAATATTAGTATTTTAGATGATTAAAATCTATTGACTGATTTTGAACTGTTAACAAATTTTTGAGAAACTTCTTTATTCGTTAATCAAGATTCAGATTAAATGAAATGATTAAGACAATATTTAGACAACTTTTTTTACAAGATAGGAAAATTTAAAAAAATCGACTGAACAATTACATATTCTCAATTATTTTAACCATTTAATCCATCCTGCTATACTCTTCAAAAATTGTTAAAGAAAAATGTTTTATAATCAGCGAAATCTGTAGATGGTTTTAAAAGTTACGACGGAAAATGTAAAAGCGGAAAATGTTAAAGCGATTCCGACGATTGTGACGACAACATCAATTTAGAAAAATAATATGTATGAGTTTTCTATCACTTATATGTATCGCTGCGCCCACCTTCGGTGTTCCCATAGCACTTAACCCAACCAAAGTAAAATAATGAATCAGGGCTATGACACGAAAAAGCTTTAATAAATTCGCCAACTCTACATCAGGTGGCGAGCAACAACTGTTCTAAGGCTTATCTCGCGCAAATATAGTGTTACCATGTCTGAAGCACTTCATCCTTCACCACCTTTCATCTCTCCACTATCCCCTTTCCAAAGAAAGCAACACATTAATAAATAGGAAGAATTTCCTGAGTGTTGCTTCTCTTTAAAAAAAAAAAAAATAAGTTAAATTTATTTGGGATAATGTTTAACAATTTAAATATTTTTTTTTTTTATTTTATTAATTAATAATCATATAATTACAAATTATACACTATTACCCTAACCGAGCACTAGCTACTATGGCCTTCAGCTCGTTGTAGCGAAAACAGACCAGTGCCTCTGGTGGGAATCGAACCCACGACCCCCGCACTGATAAGCCAGCACGCTACCAACTAGCCTACCGGGGCGCACAATTTAAATAAAATCGTTTAATATGATTAAATAATCAGAGATGAGGCTGATTAAAAAAATTATATAGTTTAAATACAATTTAATTCTCTACCCATAATGGTTTAAAAATCGCAAACATTTTATTTTCGTATATTTTTCTCTGAAGGCCATCTTGGACATTTTAACTGTAAGCGTATGGCCAGTACAGCATTTCAAATAGATTTTAAAATATAAAAAAAAAACAAGATGTTTAAGCAAAAAAAGACACAAATAACTGCCGCTCTATGTGTAGTATAAAATACGCGCTATAGAGCGCATCATCTTCAGCATTGTCAAACGCAATAATGCGCATGTCAAACCGCACCTCTTCTCAGTGATGTCAACTTTTTTGAAGCAAAACGTGCAGTCAGGTTCTTTAGAAAGCGCTAGATGGTAAATTTAATCAAAATTTTTACCTTTTCAACTAATTTCTGCAGGAAATTGGTTAAAAAGTGCTAAAAAGCACAATTTTAGAAATAATGAATTAATGTTACATAATTTTTTTCTTAGAAATTTTGAAGAGTTTAACAAAAAAAAAAATAATTAGTTAAGTGCAAAGTAATAAAAAAAAATTGCTTTTAAGAACAATTTTAAATTATTTTAAAATCGTTAATATTAGGTAAAATTATGTTAAAATTAAACGTTTTTCGGAAAAGGCGCTAAAAGAGCTGAATAAAAAAGCGAAAAACACCAACATAGCGCCTTTTTATAAAAAAACACTGAAAGGAAAATAATGCGAGTTTCATGTAGTAAAAAAACTCTAAGCCTAAAGCAAAAACCACTAAATTGGCATCACAGCTTCTTCTGGTTGACAAATTAAAAAGAAGACACACAAAAAATAAAACCAGTTCAATAAACAAAACTTTAATCTGACACATGTTCAAAACTTCACATCTTCTAACAGTCGTGTATAGTCTGATGATTATAATACGACAACTAAAATTTAAATAATATTCGAATAAAATCTCACTTTATTACACTTGTTTTTATTTTTTACCAATAAAACTAATAATTCTCATGTTTGTTTTAACAAACTAACCTATAAATAATTTTAATAAATTTATTTACAAATGTTTTAAATAAACCATTAAGTTTTTTAATGTGTTAAAAATTATTCTGAATCTATAATATTGCGGTTTTCTGTTGCTGCCAGTTTGTTGGCGATTTAAGTCACCGTTATAATAATAGCCTGATTAATTTTTTGTTGTTAATAATTTTGTTAATATTTTTATTTTTAGCACTTGCAATTGTTATTAATATTTTACGATTAAAAACATGTTTTGTCTTCATAAACATTAGACTGCCCCATTTTGAGGTATTTTAAAAAAATGCAAAATGGGGTGCATCTTTAAAATAAAGATTAACATGTTTGTTAACGACTCCTAACATATTTCGGCTCTAGCGATAACATCCCGTGAGCTTAACGGTTTTTAAAAAGTATCCAAAAACACAATTTTCTGCGAATAAATAAAAATAAGTTACGGCTCCTTGTATCAAAAATTTGGTCAAATATAAAAAAATTTTTAAAATTCTACGATTCTGCATTATTTTTTTTTTTTAAAACAGCTTCTCAACTCTGGATAATAAGATTTTTATATAATTAAATTTGACTTTTTTTAAATACAAGTCTTATAAAAATTTAAAAAAAATTTCCTATTTTTCATAAATTTTTCATTGTAAATACATATTTGGAAAGTGTTGACATCCGTTAATAATTTAAATATAATAATGTTTCCTAATGTTCAAGGAAGTTTTCAGGATTCTCTAAGGAACAAGAAAATTCTCTTTTTTAAGATTAATGATTCTAGTTTTACCGCAGCTAATATATTTGATTTTTTACGTAAAGCGTAAACTAGAGACTTCGACGAATAATATAATGTATAAATCATGTAAAACCGTTGAATATTTTCTGAAATATTTATAAAACAAATCAAAATTAAAAAATATATATATATATATATAAAATGGCATAATAATCTCATTATCTCGAACCAAGATTCTGAACTTTATAATTTTTTAATGCAGAACTATAGAATTTTTTAATATTTTTTATATTTGACGAAATTATTTAATAAAAAATTGTGTTTTTGGATGTTTTTTAAAAACGGTTTAGTTCAATGGATGTATTCGCTAGAAACAAACATTTTTAGGAATCATCATAAAACATGTCCATCCTTATTTTCATTGGGGTGCGTCATGCATTTATTTTTTTGAGGCACTCTAATAAACATTAATAAGTTAAACATATTTAAGTAGCCGGTGTAATTTTTGTATGTTTGTGACTAATTAAATAAAATTTATTAAGTATTTGCTTAAGTAGCACATTAAAAAAATATTATAGTAATAACACAGTGCTACAGTAGTTTTTACACATGGCCAAATCAATATATACATGAAACTAGAGTCCATATATAGTTAAACTGCGTTTTAAGTTCAACGCCATCACGTTTAAAATTTGCGTGTTAGTTCAATCTGAAAACGAATTCTGTTTCTAGATGGTCAACAAATATTTTCCAACGAAAAAGAAAAAAACTCTAAGTGGCGCTTTTTTTTTGTAGCGGCCAATCTAAATTTTCAAAATTTGAACTGTCTTGGGGCACCTTACCGATTTTGATAAAAAAAATTATTTTATAAACTTTCAATGGCATATACTATGTAAAGAAGAGATAAGTAATTTTAGAGAAAATTTAAACTTAAAAAAAGTTAACTCTTACGCCTTTCCTCCTCCAAAGGGGCGTGTCTAACAAAAAAATAAAATTATCGACTCAGCTCACGTATCAAATTGGTTTCTAATTTTTTTTTATCGAAATCAGTAAAGTGCCCCTAACCTATTTAAAGACAGGCCAGCGCCATCTATATTTTTGTTGTTTTCGTCGGACGAACACGCAAGTTTTATTTAAATAAACTCAGGCGCACCCTGATTTTTAAAATACCCAGCAAACTTTCTATTACCCGGTAATAAGTTTGGGAATAAGAAATTAAGGTCAGTAACTGGTTACTTTTCTAGTACAAACCCTATAATTTTCACAAGCGCATGTCCATACTGGTAACACCTCAAAATCACATATTACCTCCAGTATAAATATATTATTTTTTTAGCATTTTTAAATAGCTATTTAAAAATGTTCACATATGAACCCATAAAGTTTCTATGTATGTACAATCATGTATGTATGTTTGAACATGTAAAGTGAATTTTATCAATTTATCTTTCAAAAAGTCATCAGATATTAAGTCACCAGATATTAGCGTACTCGAATTATTAGTTTGTTTACAAATGGACTTTGAGCAAAGCCCATAGAAATGAACCTTTAAAATTAGCAAAAAAAAAACCTTTAAAAATAGCAAAAAAAAAAAAAAAAAAAAAGCTGAAAAAACTGTTAAATTGTCAGATTTTTTTGATTAATATTAGTATGATAAGAATAGCAAACATAAATCTGTAGAATTGACATATATTTTGTTGCATTTGAGCTAAATTTTAGTTAATTCAAAGTAACAAAAAAATCTGCAAAAATCAGCAAAAAAAATACTAAATACTAGTGACAAAAAAAAAAATCATTAAACAATTTAAAGTTTTTAAAGTTTTTTTTAATTTTTTTTTTTATTCCGAATATAAATCTTTCGTCTTTGTTAATTTTAGCAGAATAAATTACTATTTTCAGGCGCGGATCCAGAAAAATGTTTTGGGAAGGAAAGTTAGAGTATTTGTGATTAACGTTTCTTATCTTTTTAGCATTTTTTTATTGAAAAATTTTATTTTGGGAAACGATATGTCCCATTTTGCCCTCCCCTGGATCTCCGCATAACTTAACATTTTCATTTTTATAGTTTTTTTTCTTACTAGGTTTTCTTCTGCAATATCATTTTTAACTAATTTTTAGTACTTTTTTTTGCTATTTTTACAAGTTTATTTCTATGAGTGTACTTATGACTTGCTGTCTATTAATTTAAGTTATTTAACAAATAGTTATTTTAGTTTTTTTTTGGAATCAACAGCAAATGCAAAATATCGATAATTGAATAGTTCTTAGAATCGTACAATTTTTAATATTAAATTCAATAATTTTTCAACGGAAAATTGTTGTCAGTATCAGTTTTTTTATTTTAACCAACTTTTTGTTATTTTCTATCGTCTAGTCTAGTTATTTTCATAATCCATAAATCAAAAAACAAAACACTTAAAATTTATTTTCCTTTATTTTCAAAAAAAAAAAAAAATAAAATACGGAAATGTTAAATATTAAAATGAAAAATCACCCCTTATTGAATAATTTTCTTTTATTTATATTATTGTATAGAGTGTTGGTCTGACATGATGTCACCAACACAAATCCTGTAAAGAAGACGATTAAATCGTGACTTAATGTATTTTAATCAGAAAGGCATCATCTCATATTAAAATACCACGCTAATTGTTATAATGGACCGACCAACCGTCAGAGGGACAGACCGACAAACTATTAACCAAGCAATTAAGTAATAGACATAAAAACTTATTTCCTTATGCTATAAAAAAAACCAACAATAATAACAAATACTCTCAAAGTACATTTAACATATAGAATTTATTGAATGTTAAATTAAAGATATAAATATAATGATAGAAATTGCGTGTTAAATGAAAATACAACTAAATTTAAAAGGTATTTTTTTTTTGTTTAAAAAACAGAAATTAAAAATTCACGATTTCCAATACAACGTCTTTAACAATTGTAATATTTTTTTTCCATTAAACAATTTACTAAAATTTAATCGACCAATCACACTTGTTGAAGAAGATTCCAACAACATACTCTAACACACATTCACATGCATGATTAAAGATTTTGTTTCTATTGGAGTCAAAGTAAATAATTGGCTTAATATGTGTGAGTACTAGAATGTATGTCAATTGAAAGATATTTAAAGGAATTAATTCAATTTGGAAATTATTGTCCAGAGAAAAAAAAATAGTTCATACATAGAATTTTCATACACTGTATGAATCGAACATTAAAATTGTTTCCCAAGTACGTTTATTCACTGTATGACATAAATCATAATTTGTTTATACTAGTCTAGCAAAATACGCAATTTTTTTTTTTAAATATTAATACGTTAACTATTTTTAATGTAAAACATTTATATTTATTTCAAGCGCTCGCAGTTATGCTCAATAAACCAGGGACCGAAAATAACAGTTATTTTCAAATTTTTAAACAAAAAAAAGCAACTAGAAGTAAATGTCGAAAAACTGTTTCAAGTATGCCATTTTGATCCTTATGAACTAGTCTATAATAAAATGCATTGCTTTTTAAAATTTTGATTTTTATTTTAGCAAAAATAAATTTTTTTTTATCAAAAATAAAAAATATTTTTTGAGCAAAAATAAAAGTTATTTTTTTCGAGCAAAAATAAAAGTTATTTTTTGGTTTTTATTTTTTCGGGCAAAAATAAAAGTTATTTCTTGGTTTTTATTTTTTTCGGGCAAAAGTAAAAGTTATTTTTTGATTTTTATTTTTGTGAGGAACAATAAAAGTTATTTTTTGATTTTTATGTTTTCGAGCAAAAATAAAAGTTATTTTTGATATTTATTTCAATTTCTTGAGTTGAAATTCCATCAGTTATAAATCTTTATTTTTATAACGAATAAATAACAAATAACGAAGTTATATTTCTATGAACGAAATATATACATTTTATGGTTGCCTTTTGTAATATTTTCGAGTTTTATAATCAGTAAAACTTATTTTTAATATGACGATTTTTTTGAAGAATTCTTGTTTTAAAAATGACGATTTTAGTTTCCAAAAATTTGCGCACTGCCCGTACAAACATAGATGTTTGTCTTGTAGTTAGATACTTAAAAAATGTATAATAATATATATTAATACAGTTATCACAAAAAATAACATTGCAAAATATTTGCTGTATATCTATCATCACTGAAAAATCATAATAACAAAGCTAATAACTTTTATTTTTGGTAAAAAAAAAAATAAAAACCAAAAAATGTCTTTTATACTAGCTCGAAAAAATAAAAATCAAAAAATAACTTTCATTTTTGCTCGAAAGAATAAATATCAAAAATAACTTTTATTTTTGCTCGAAAAACTAAAAATCAAAAAATAACTTTTATTTTTGCTATAAAAAATAAAAATCAAAAAATAACTTTTACTTTTGCTCAAAAAAATAAAAATCAAATAATAACTTTTATTTTTGCCCGAAAAAATAAAAATCAAAAAATAATTTTTATTTTTGCTCGAAAAAATAAAAATAAAAAAATAACTTTTATCATTTGACTTTTATGAGTACATTAACTAAAATGTAGGTAATATTTACTTGTATGATCGCATATGGATGTATATGGGCATTTATGAACTCGAATGTCTTCATATGCAAATATGAGTGAGTTCATACGTGTGCATAAATGGATACAAATATGTAGATTTTTAACCGGGCCGTTAAAAAATATTGAATTTTGAGAAGTTGTTTTGAAATTAAATTTTTAACAAATGTGTTTTTTTACTAAGCTACTTGAATTATTTTTAAATTTAAAACAAATTTAAATTTTTTACACTGTATGAATTTTTTCATACATATTATGAATTAAATCTTCAAATTTAATCGATTTCTACTATTTATGAACAAAATCTGCTGTGTATTGAGAAACATAATGTAAAGACACACAAGCAAAACAAAAAGAATTATATCAAGGGTCCACTTTTGCGAAAAAACAAGCCTCACAAGAAAAAAAAACTCCTGCAAATAGTTGAAAATTTAGCTGCGACAACAGAAAATGGTAATGAAGAATTTTCAATTAAGTTGAGAATCACATGCTGTTAAATTTAGGTGACCTAAATTTTAAAAGAACTACATTTGAGTTAACAGTTGTAGTTAAAATAAGTAAGAATTAAGCTAAATCAACAGAATTTTTACTCTGAATCCGGATCTGACCAGAGGCAGGTCCATATTTATTACCGGCAGTAAAGGCAGTTAATAAAGACAACTATCTCGCTTAGTTTTATGATTATTTTGGAAAAATAACGTCATATACAGGTGAGACTGATAGCGGAGACACAAAAAAAAAATAGTTTGAAAACAATTGCGGTTTAAATTAACAGTCAAAATTTGCAAATTTAAGAATCCCGAATTAAAGTCGAAAAATTAGTTTAAATACAGATGAAATTGGTTCTTGTGGTAAAGTGAGATAACGAATAACTGATTAAAAAGATAACAACAGAAAAAATTAGCTCAACTTAATTTGAACCCGTTTAGCAGACTTTTGAACAAAATTTTTTTATGAGTAATGTGACCAAATTGACAAACATTAGAAAAAATTTAATTTTTAATTTTTTTGTAACTTATTTTTTTTTTGTAATTAATTAGTTTTATTCGGATTGGAAATAAAATTCTTACCGTTTGCAAATATCAAACAAAATTTCGAAAAACTCTTTAAAACTGGTTTTTTTTTAATAATTTTTTAAGTTGAACGAAAATTAACACTTTATATTGAAAAAAAGTGTGCATTAACGCAGAAACTTTTTTAAATAGAGATAGTTGAAATCAAACGTGATGATTGTTGACTGTTTTGACATATTCATGCAACAACACGAAAAAAACGAAATGTGCACTTTAGAGAACAAGCCACATTAGCGAACATTCTTTGAAAAAAAAATATATGTTCGTTTGTGTAGTTTTCTCTAATTATTATAATATAATAAGAAATAAATAATAACAGAATAATATGGATGGATTAAAAGATATTAATCATACGCACCCGGTTAATATGTTTTGTATCAAATTAATATTACTCATACGCTGCGATAGGTATATTTTACAGGGATGGCAGGCAATACCGCAAAAATGCCATTATCGATTCAAAACCCTTTCAACTGACTATCGTTATTCCTAAGATACCGTTACCGATAAAACGCTGTCATTGATAAAATACCGTTACCGAAATATTCATACACAATAAGAAAAAATAATCGCTTTAAATAGATATATTTTTTCCCAAATCCTGATCATAAACCAGCTAGTCATTAGAATACGGACATAATTAGGCTAAAATTATCGGTGTGAAAGTTGGAGCATTTCAAATAATATATTTTTTCACACAAATTATTCAAAAATTAAGTAGAAACAAGTAAAAACTTGGTGAAGTGGTACTAGTATTCGCATAACTTTGCCGAATACACTTTATTAGTTGATGTCCTTTAAATTACTTGGCAACGATTTGTAATGTATGTAGTGAAAGTGTTTATTGCAAATAATTTATTTTTAATCCTTAACACCTTAACCCTTGAATACTCACTGTATATTTAAAGGCACAGCCATTGAAAACAGTTCTGTGGCTTTATTTTGAGATTAATTAAAATGAAGACTTCAATAAAATACATTTTTATATAAATATTCAGAATTGCATATTACATTAATCATGAAAGTCAAAAAAATTGAAATGTACGAATTAATTTAAAACTGTCATCCTTTCACAACCGACTTTTTTTTGTACATGTGTATTTTGACTTCAGACTTCTTGTTAGGGGTCCTTAAATTAGAAAGAAAACGGTTAACATATTAATTTCATATAATATATTTTTTTGTTCCTAAGTCACTTCATCTTTGTGTAATTGGTAATCCAAAATTTGGGCGTTTTTGTTTATAAAAAGCGTAAAAAAAAATATTTTAAAAATCTTGGTACAGTTTTTGTTTATAAAGCATTTCACACCTTAAATACACACTATCATTCAAATCGACGCTATTGAGCATTTAAAGGTTAAATATGAATTGTTAGCAAAGCTTCGAACCTGAAATTTTGAACAAGAAATTTTTTTTGTATATATGCACTTTTATAATTGGTACTGCCTTAAAAAAATCATTCAAAAGGGTAGCATACTTTGGGAGCGTATGATTAATGTTATTTAAATAATTGCATATTGCACATGCGCTAAGAAATTAAATTAAAAAAATTAGTTGAGAAAACGACAAATGTCGTAAAAAAATTGAATATTCAGCAAAGGTGAACCTTGCACATATTAAACAAGTTTTCAATTTATTTTTTGATCAATGGTGATAATCTTTAACGTCAAGCTCATATATTAGTTATTATGTAGTGAGTAAACTAGTTTATATGAATGATTGATGTTTGGCATGGGATTATTACCTCTTTCAAAACGTGTTCTGATGATGTGAACCTAGAAAATTCCCGAAATAAGTCTATCAACACATTCCTGAAAGGGTCAAATAATAATTTTTGAAAACAAAAAAACTCTATAGATTATTTGTTAGGACAATATCATAATAAAAAAATATAGATGGTATAGTATGGCCTCGAACTTGAATAATTTTCATTTTAAATTTTAATTTGTTTTCTGCCTAGAGTTTTAAAACCCATTTTCCGAATTATTCGAAAACCCGATTTTTTTCTATTTTCCGGTTTTTAAAAACCGGGTTTTGAAGAAGGCGGTTTTCGAGTTATTCAGGAAACCGGGTTTTTCGCCGCGTATAATTCGGTTTTATCGATGATTTTTTAATCTTAAAATTTCAGAAAAATAAACATTTTTGGAATAATTTGCAAGGGTTTCTCTCAGTTTTAAATAAAAAAACTCCTGAGAAGACAAATTATCCTTGCTCCTTTTATATTTGTTATGCTTTTTTGTGTCATTTGTGCTTTTTTGGATTTATTTTGCTTTAAATAAAAATAATTGAATCGGCTGTTTTTGTGATTGAAATGAGTTTTTATTTTTTTGTGTGCATGATAATAAATATTAATTGAATTTAAAAAATTTTCAATTGTTTTTTATATTTATTTTAAAATGTATTTCAGAAATTATTAATTGTATTATATATTATTAATTGTAATTCATAAATGATTAAATGCATATCAGAAATTAGCAAATACAATTTAGAAGTTATTAAATAAAATATATTTCGAACATATTTTTAACTCCGAAATTAAATTATTAATTATATTTCAGAAAATATTATTTGTGTTTCAGAAACTAATAATTGTATTTCAGATATTATTAATTGTTTATCAGAAACTATCAATTGTATTTTAAATTGATAAATATTTATCAGAAACAATCAAAAGTTCTTTATTATTAATTGAATCTTAGAGATTATAAATTATCCATCCTATAATATATTTACAGTATATTTTTTGCTTTGAACTACAATTCATAATTTCTGAAAAACAATAAATATTTGTTGAAAAACAATTCAGAACCTATTAAATACAATTAATAATTTCTGAAGTACAATTTATATTTTTTAAAATACAATTGATAATCGGAAAAACAATCGATAATTTTTCAAATAATAATTTCTGAAATACAATTATTAAATCTGAAATACAATTGATGATTTTTAAAAAACGGTTAATAAATTCAATTAGTCTTTTCTGAAATACGATTGGCAAAACTGAAGTACAATTGATAGTTTTTGAAATTCAATTAATAATTTCCGAAATCCACTTAATAAATCTGAAATACAAATGATTATTTCTGAAATAAAATTACTACTTCTGAAAAACTATTGAAAATAATGTATTTATCTTCCGAAATACTTCCGTACATCTAATATTTACCTGAAAAATGTTTTTTTGGTTACTAATCGTATTTTTTTTAAAAGAAGATTAGTTTTTGTCACTTTTTTAAATATTTTAAAAGTTGATTTACAATTTTTATGAAAAAATTCACCATAATCCGTTTTGCTTTAAGGCAAAACATACTAGAGGGAGCTTTAAGGCAAAAACATACAACAATTTCTTAATAAAACATTGTTCTATATATCTGTTAAGTTAGGTTGCAAAATATTCAGGAGATAAATGACTTGTTCTTAATGAATAAAAGCGGAATGAAAATTTTATTCTTTTAAATATCTAAAAATTTGTTGGTGTTTGTTTGAAAGTTTGTCTTTTGTGTCGTTGGTTTTCAATATCATTTGCTTGAATCAAATTTTATGTTTTTCGCGTTACAGGCGTAAGCACATACAAATATATATTTTTTTTAAACCAGCATCAAATTAAGTATTTAAACTTGTACGAGTAAGTACAATACATTTGCAAATTGCTTTGAGTTAGTAAATACAAACCACTAGTCAATACATTGACACATACAGCTTGTAACTGAATTGAAAATTTGAAAAAGTACAAGAAATAGAAAAAATTGCGTTTTTCAGCACGACATTATCAATATGCATGTAGCATGCCTATATGCTGCATTTATATTAAAAATTCATGAAGACGTTGTTCAAAAAACATACAACATGTATAATTTTTAAATTTTTTTACTCCTTAAAGGGGCATACATTGAACATACATATGTTTGTATGTATAATATTATATTATACGTATAATGTTAATATCCGTACATATGTATAACTTTATGATCAACCCATTAGTCGTTACTAATTTGTCGTTTTAGTATAAATATGTTTTTGTGTATGGACGCTACTCCTCTCAACTCAGCATGAACCCTCGCAATTAGATTTTAAGAGGATTTTCGATATTTTGTTTAGCCATTCGGTGTTATTGGTTTGTTAGCGTTGGTAATTCGGTGGTTGGATTTTTTTATTTGTTATTTTTTGTTTGTAATCGTGTAAATTTAATTAACCATTTTAGTAATATTATTTTATTGGTTTCTTTTTTTTATTAAAATTTAAATTGAATTTTTATGTCGATGGATTTTTTTTTTAGAATTAATACTTTATGGCATTGATTAAAAAACAAAATTAAGGCTCGTCTTTAAAATTTCACATGGTTTGCCAATGTGATTTTATAGATAAGTTTTGGTGTTATTATATTAGTTTTATGTGCAATCACATCTTCATTATGGGAAATAAATATATTTATGGGTCTTATTATAAAAGCAAAACATTTTAAAACAAAACAGTATTTTTTTCATAAATTTCTTTTTTTAATAATACAAAAATCTTTAATTGTTTTCTTAAAAAAAAAAGAATTACAAAATGTCATTATTAAGTATTACTGAAACACATTTTTAACAAAAATGTTGCTTTAACAAAAATGTGTCAGAATCTCCAAATTTTTTATTCGAAATTTCTCAAAATTTTAAGAAGTTCTGCAATGTTGAATAAATCATTTTTTTTAGTAGCAATTAAAATTTTCATATATGAGGAATTTCAGAAATTTTTGACACTTTAAGGCAAAATATTTTTTTGTGGAACATGAATAAGCTTTGGTGTACGTCTTAGCCGATGTTTATACATGCTAAATCCATCCGCCTTAATCATTTATCTTTAATGTCTCAAAAAATTTGTCGGTTTTATGTTTAAATCAAATTAAAAATATTGAAATTACAGTTCTTGCTTGGATTAAGTTAAAGTTACATTAACTTATAGAGTATTTACAGATATTAAACCACCAAAATATATAAAAATACACTTAAAAAATTTGTCTTATATGTGCATCTCCATAGTCGCATACGTTACAGTCGTACTGCGGTATACATAACAATTTTTTTTACTTCTTTATATTTTTGTGTAGAACATAAGAAGCCATATATTTAGTAAAAATAAGAAAATAATCGAATAGCATGGTCCTAATATAAAGAGGGTGATGTGGTGTGCCAAAAAAATAAGTTGGTTTTTTCGTCTTTTACAGAGATAATGTCCAACTTCTATTCGACCATAATAAAATATTCATTTTATTTTTTGCAAAAATTTGTTGCAAATTTGTTTTATCGTTACATCTGATGTACACGGTTATGAGGTTTTCTTCACCACTAAGTTTTTATAGTGTACTTGGAATGGTGTACTTAAAAATATAAATAAGAAAACATATCATTTTAAAAATATCATTAAAATAATCTCATCATTTTGAGTTTTTAAATTTTTTTCCATCATAATGGTTGGTTTTTTTTTTTTTTTTTACATAACAAAAATGTTTAAAATTTTTGTCAAGCAAAGAAAATAAAATAATTTTTTTTTTCTAATTAGACTGTAATTGTGTTTTTTTGTATTTATTGAAAGTTAAATTGAAACACCAAGTTCCGGGATGTTACAATCTAAACAATCCACTAAATGCCGGAGTAACAGCCATCAGTTTTTGTTTGGTTTTTGATTTTTGTTGTTTGTCTCTGAGTTCCGATTTTTAAAAACTATTCTTTGATTTTTATTAAGCAATAAAAAAGAATAAAAATTATTTAAAAGCTTTTAATTTAATCGGACCACAGAGACAAACAACAAAAATAAAAAAATATAAAAAAATAAATATATGAACAAAAATATATGGTCATGTATGAGCCATATATGGCCATATACCCTCAAGTTTTTTCTTGATAATTTGGTCTTGACGTTTTAAAATTTTGTTGGCTTGTGTTTTTGATAGAATATATGAAATTTTATTTCTGTTTTAAATTTTTCTTCATACAGTAGTTCGTTTTTCTTCCTCTTATTAGCTAAGGATGACATACTCGTCAAAAATATATAATTTTAAACAACAATATTTTACTACTCAAAAGTAAAACGTTTGTCAGGTGACGTGACAAAGTATGGTATTTTATAAAAAAATTAACAATGCTTGATGTGTCCCAGATTTTTTAAAATTAAATTTGTCACATTAAAAATGGATTTAAATTAAAAGTTTTAAGCACCAGTTTCCAGAAACGCAATAGTGGTAACAATAAATGATGTTTTTAACTGACAAACGTGACATTAGAATGTCAATGAAAGCAAATAAAAAATGTTGCGTTTACTGATCTTTATTTACTCCGTTTCCATTTTTTGAAGTTACCCGTTGTTGTAGCAAATATTTTGTGATAGGAATGAACTTGCATCTTACCGCTCTTAAAGAAGTAAATATTTAAGAGAAAATGTTACTTAAAATAAAAAAAAGTTAATCAAAACATGAATACAACTTTGCAGTCCGTTTTGTCATCAAGTCAACACAGACATGCTTTGGACTTTTTAATTTAATTAAACTTTAGTATTTTTCTTTAATAATACAGTCAGAAGGAATTATTTGTAAACTTTTAATTTTTCGATCATGGTTGAACTTTTTATGGAAAAGACTATGTTAGAAGTCAAAAAGGAAATCTCGATTATTTTGGAAAATACGCATTTTTTGCCGTATTTATGATATTTAATTTGGTTAGATTGTGACCTTTGATGTTTTATCCTAAAACTGCGAATATTTCAAATAGTAATAGATTTATTGAGGTGAAAAAAGTCCTATTATATTTATAACTAAATTATATTTCATAAAATATGTATAACTGTTGGGAAGTGTAATACTTTTTAGATTAATTTACGTTAAATTTAAAAATCAAGAAGTTTTTGCATGCAACTTGGGTCTTGCAAAGTGTTAAATATTTTAAATTCGAAATATTCAAAATTTTGTATAAGGATGCTTTGCAAATTTTGTTTGCTCCATAAAATTTAAAGTCCTTACAATTTTGTGATGCCTTTTCAATTTTTGTTTTAAGTTAATTAAAATCTTGTATTTGATCTACGTTTTACCGGAATTGATACAGCGCTTTGGTTGCCACAAAGCCGCTGTGTTCACTTGGAATGAAAAAAATTAAACTTTTTTATGCTTTATCAATTCAGTTCGTCATGCATATTCAGTCTAGATACGTTAGTATGTTCTCAAGCCATGGTTTTTTATAAAAAAATGAGAAAAAAATAAATAAATTTCTAAAACTTTCTAAAAAGTTATAAAAGTTATAAAAGTTTGGCGTTTGAAATTTTTAAAACGTCTGATGATCACACAATTTAAAATATTGTAAATGTCAGACTTAAAATCACGCAGTTTTAAAAAATTTGGCGTAAATTTTTTAAAACTGCATGATAAGTTTGTTATTATAAGTTTGTGAAGTTTGTAACCCAGTATTGGTGCGCTGATATCAACTTGTTATACCTCAAACTATATAAAATTAAACCTTTATATAAAATTAAACCTTTTCTTTCGTACAATGTGCGAAAGGTTTCGTATATATTATGTATGGATTTTTTTTCAGTAATAAAATTAATAAAAGAAAGTCCTTAAGATTCATTTCTAAAAAAAATGTTACCAGTTTTTCAATCTGATTTATTGAAAACTTATTGATGTACTTATTCCCTAAGAAATCTTCTTTAGAGGAAAAATGGCTGAATTTCGAACCCTCATTATTCTCAAAATAAAAATTTTAAAAATTAATTTTTTTGTTATAAACAACAATCTTATGAACAATAACTTTAAAAAGGTTAAATATATTTTATACTTAATTATAAAATTTTTATAAAATTATAATCTTTAAATATTTAAAAAAAAAATTAAAACATTTTACATGTTTAAACATATGCTGTCATAAAATCTAATATAAGTTTTTTCACTTAAAACCCCCATCAACATCATCAAACATTCTTACCACAAAATGTTGGCAATTGCAAAATTTACCATGAAACGAAATAAAAAAAACTAACACAAATTCCTTAATAAGATATAAAACTTTTGCCAAAAAACTAAAAAACTGCAGAAACAAAAAATTAATGCACATTTTCACTTTCAATAAAGCGCGGGAAAAACTACTACATCTAACAACAAAATAAAAAAAAATGTAATAAACATTTTTTAATATTATGTTTACACACTACCAAACCAACAAGCAACACAAAATGTAATGATTATTACATGGAGATGATGACGATGAGCAAGCAGCAACAATCTGACACACAACACTAGCAACATTTCATGTAGACACAACAAAATAAATTGTATAAATTTAAGTATTTAGCACGAGAGTTCCCAACAGGTTGCATGCAGGGTAAAAAAACAAAAGCAACTAAAGCAATAAGAATTATACAATAAACAGCAACAATAACAACAATGCTTGGCAGAGCTGAGAAAGAATGTATTAAATTCTGTTTTTTAATTTCCAAAAATTTATTTGTATAATGAGTTCAAAGTATGCTTCCTAAGTCTTTTATTAGCTTTAAAGTGAATGCGAAGCAAGTTTGTCTCCTAAGTCTTATGTTATTGTTATAATTATTTTAATTCGTTTTGTTCTAGTGCACAAGCAATTTAAAAGTTATAGTTTCATGGGTTGCCTTGTACATATTTCTATGAAAAAAAAAAAAAGTTTATATGATAAATTTGGTTGTGTTGTTTTTTTTATAAATTAACACTGAAATTGTAAAAAAAAATTAACCACGGTTGACATACAAAAATTTAAGAAAACTTTCCAAAGTAAAAAACTATAATTACTTTTTTAATATCTTAAAACTCGTGTGATGATTTTTTTTTATTTATTAAAACGTAGATTTTTGATACGGAATAGGTAAAGTTTAAACGCTCAAAAAATCTTAAGAAAATCGGAAATTAGTGACGAATATCTCCGTTAGGGGGCCATGCAATGTGACAAAATCAAGACAAGAAATTTTTCACAGCCATTTAAATTAGGGCTACAGTTTTTTTTTAATAAAAAAAAAATAGGCATAGAGTAAAAATGTTGTTATTTCAAAATTAATGGTAATGTCTAGGGCAAGGAATTTCTTGCACTAGAAAAATTAAAATATGCGCTTAAACGGAAGCGGCTAAAAGCGAAAAATATTCACTCATTTTTTTTTTAAATCCCACTATTTAAAACAGAAAAATTAGAAAATTATGTGGTTAGGTCGTTATTTTCCTATACAGTGAGGAAAAATTATAAGTTTTTATTTGCAATATTACAATGTGACAATAATACCAGTAGATACAGGACCTCAGTGATTGTAAATTCAGTTTTTTCGCAAAATATTATTTTTTTTTTACTTTTTGCACACTCACGTATTTTACAACTTCATTCCATTTATTTTAAATAAAATTTAGTTTTTAAGCGTTTTTTTTCTAAAAAAAATATGCGATTTTTTTAAAAAAGTCCCAAATTGATGTTTTTAATACAGAAAACAACTAAATTTTTAAAAATTCAGCACTAAAAGTATTTTTATGATTTGATCCATAAATATTTGCTTTCAAATTATGAGGAATTAATGCAAAACAATTTGTGCTCTAGTATGCCACTTTACCTAACTTCACAGGTAGAAATTGCCAACCGTACCAAAAATATGGCTGGCAAACCCCTGCTATTTTTAAATTAAATTTTATTAAAGGTACAACTAATATTGTACTAGGAAAACACTTTTTTATTTGCAAAGAATGTGTTTTGCCAATACCTCCCGCAAAATTCTTTGAAAATATTGTATTTTACCAATATTACAACCAAATACAAGCATTTTTTTAATATTTCAATATATCACACATTTAAATATGACTAAGACCGTACTGTATTGCTGCTTTTTGAATTTGATTTATTATATGTACATATTCCTCAAAATTAATTTTATTTAAGCTATTTTAAAAGCACCAACTTTTTAGAATTACCAACGTTATGCCAACTGTGGCAAGTTCGCTACAACATACGATTGGCCACTGTTATCAATCTGGTAATAGGACTTAAATATTCTGTGTAATTATTTTTTCTTTTGATTTTAGTCTAAAAATTTAACAAAAAATTTATTTTCTATACGATACAGTTCAGTTTATGATCGATTTTTGTCGCAAAACTAGCTACAAAGTCCAAAGAGTAGGTTAAAAGTCGCACCAAAGCACATTCTTTTTTACATAATTAAAACATAAATTGAAATGGGAAATGGGTTCTCAAATGAATAAACCATTAAAAATATTTTTGTGTTGAAATTTCCAAATTTTTCTTCGAGTTTTCCTTCAATATCAGTGATTTGGCACTTAAAAAAATGCATATTATTTGAATAAAATGTTTATTTCAAATGCATCCCGTAAAGTTGCAAAACTCGCCAATGATGAAAAAGTCCGAAAATTAAAAAAAACGTTTTGCCGAAATACTAGTTTTAATAGTACTGAAATTATATTTATTACGAAGTCAGAGTATTGTATTGTTATTCTCACGTGGTATCAAAAACTTAAAAAAATTTCAAATATTTTGGAAAAAATCTAAATTTTATAGGTGAACCTATAATTATTTCGTCCACTGTATTAACAGAATACTTTTAATCATCATAGCAAGATTTTTAAAAAGGTAAAAATAATTTACATACAAGTTTAATAATTTGTTTTAACAAATTAAAAAAATATTACAAATAAATTTATTATATGCACAAATATGCATTAAAACGAATAAAATATGCAATTAAAAATCGCAAAAAATGCATTAAACGTTAAAAAGGCTGAAGAATTAACTTTTGTAGAAATGTGCAGTTACAAATCGATGTCATTTTGTTCTAACTTTAATTATTTGGACAAATATTTAGTTAACATTAGTTTTAGAATATCGAGAAAACCCCTGCATTTGCATGAATTTCCTTGCGCTAATAATGTCTGTGGGTTAATTATCTCAAAATCATTCAGAAATTTCTCTGAAAAATCATTTATGCATTTAACAATAATAGATTTGAAGTTTGTTTCTTAAGTCTTATGCTTGTTTCTAATGTATTTAAGTGACGCTTGTTTCTTAAGCCTTTCGTTTAGTTATATGTAGTTATAGAGAATTGATTTTTAATAAACATTCTTGAAATGCTTATAATATATATACATATATTCAGAAAAATAAATTCATCGAAGAGTATTACAATAAAATTTTTTGATTCTCATTTCTGTCTCTGTCCATATAACAATACATTTATTTAATGTTTGTTTCTTAAGTCTATTGTTAAATTCCTGTGATTGTTTAAAATGTTTGTTCCTTAAGACTTAAGATTATTTTTGAAAAGTATGTAATTTACATATCAACTTTTGGAAAACATTTAGTGTTTATTTTTAAGGAACTAAGAATTTTCCAATAATATCTGAAAATTTTTTAGATTTTGTAGATGAAAGAAAAGGTCCTTGAGAATCTTTTATATATTTTCTTTAATTAAGGAACATTTTATTCTGTTTTTAAGGTTCTTCGTTTTTTAAATATTTTGCTTCAATATACAAAAAAATAAAAAAGTAAAATGGAATGTTCCCTAAGGTGAGCGTATATATAAAACAAACTAAATGAAGCATTCCAAATCCAAATTCATCAACTTCTAGGCCAACTCCTTGGGCATTTCTCGGCTAAATATCATTTTCTTGTGGCACATAACTTAAAAAAGTTATATATCAATTTTCAAAGTAACTCGAAAGGTCTAAATTATTAAACAAGTTTACCTAAATTAAAAAAACGTTCTAAAAGCATCTAAAATAGTTATAAAATGAAGTAAAATAGAAAAAAATTGTACTTAAATTAAACGCTATTTTAGTTTTCTTTGTTAAAACGTTTTATGTATCGTTCAAAGCTGCTTAAGGGGTTACCCTATGGAATGCTTACTATTTTAATTTCGGCGAACAAACGATATATTTGTTGGTGTGAAACATGTTGAAAATGGCCCAAATTAAATAAAAACACTTAAAATTATACGCAGACTATTTTTAAAGGACTAAAACTTGGGAAAAAATTAATAAAATTGTAAAATATATCAAAGGTCCACTTTAGGGAACATTACGAACATTTAATTTTTCAGATTTTTGTTTATGGAATTAATTAGTTTTAATAAACTTGTGAATAAAATTCTTTCAGTTTACATAAATCTGACTTGGAAAATTCTTTAAATCTTGTTTGTTATTCACTTTTTATGTTTACGAAATATTACACTTTATAAATCGTTTTTTGCACGTACACAATAAAAAATATGTGCATTGAAGTCGAACATGTTTTTAAATAGTGATAGCGAAAATTAAATTCGAAAATTAATACTTTAGGGAACAGGTCACAATAGGAAACATTCCCTTCTGATATTTTCTCAATTCATCCGTTAATTTCCTGTGTGTATTTGTAAACGTCTGTTTCTTAAGTCTTTTATTTATCGTTAAATAATTTTAATGTTGAAAAACAGAGTTTCTAAGAAAAATAGGGTTTCTTTTTAAGTTTTGAGAGATAAAAAAATCATGAGGAAAAGTGTTTCAGAATCGTTTAGAATTTCTCTGAAATAAAATATCATCTGAATCCTTTTTATTAGTGTTTTTGGGCTCATAATGAAAAACTGATATTTAGTTTGTTTCTTAAGTCTTGTGTTTGTTTCCCGCGTATGTTGAATAACGTTTGTTTCTTAAGTCTTTCGTTTAATATTACTAAATTTTCAGAGTGAAAATATCATTATAACTACTATGTACGATTTCTCTAACATTTTGTACAAATCGTCTGACAACTTTTTTTAAAGATAACTTGATCCAAATAAAAGTTCCCTTTTAAACATAAAAAAGTTATAGTTACTCCTTATTTGAATGTTGGAAAAAAATAGCATTATTATTTTCAATTTTGTATTTTTTTTTTACAAAAATTTATCAAAAAATTTAAACTTTGTACAAAAAGCTTTTTGAATATATATCTTTAACTATATCTAACTTTGAAATTCTAAGGCTATATTCGTAAACTCATTTAGAAATGATAGGTCGCAGCACCGATACAACAATTTTTTCTGATTTTGTTAAACGGTGTAATATTTAAAAATGTTTGTTTCTTAAGTCGTTTGTTTTTTTTTTATAGAGATTATTTAACTAGGTTTGTTTCTTAAGTCTTTCGTTTGTTACTAATGTATTTTTTACTGTAAACATCGTTAGTAGTTTGTGCAAAAAAATTTTTTTAAGAAGATTTCAACAAAATAATATGAATTAAAAGACCATATATTTTCGTTCAAGGTGATTTAGATTTTATAATAATAAAAGCTTATTGAACAACTTGTAGAACTAAGGGTAAGCAGGACTACGTAAACTTACCCCTCTACATTTTGTTTGTCCATTCTTCAAGTAACTATTTAAGAGATGTTTATTTTATGTCCCTTTTGAAGTAAAACTTTTGCCAGAGCATATTTGCCTAGGGTTTTCAAAGGGTTAAATTGAATTAATTTTCCATTGAATTTGTGTAATGTTTTTTTAGAATTTATAGAGATTTTGCAATTAATACATTATTTTAAACTCTGCCTTCAATAAACCAATGAAAAAAAAACGTCAACAGCAACTATAAAAAACGACAATAAACAGCACTAAAAATCTATTGATCTTGGTAACCCAAAAATGGTAAAAAAGGCAATAACAATATAAAACAGCAACTATAACAATACCAACTTTAACCATCATCTAAGACAATCTCCTTTAAGTAGAGTTAGTTTATTTTTCCTAAACTCTAAGCACCTAAGTAAATGGAATGAATGATCCAATATAATCATTATATTTTTTTTTTCTACCTTAACACACAACAGCAACAATTTAAAAAAAGCCTAACCCATATATTTGTCAGTAAAGCGAATAAAATTTGATTTACAAACGAACGAATGGCAAAAACTTAAACCTCCAAACAACCAACCAACCAAAAAAAAGTTTCACATACATCATCTATTGACTAAAACTAAAATTACAACTAAACAGGCTAAAAGAAATAGAAAAATAGATCTACATCCATACATACTTATACCTAATGTAATAGAACTCATGAAGTTATCTAATTTAGTTCCACCATCACCATTGGATGTTACTACGACAACTCATGAAACATGAATCAATACCAATAATAATGAAGTACACGAAAACATGGACGTAGTAACATGCACAAATTCTTTACTTAATCTTATTTTTGTAGTAGATGAAAGGAAAAAAAATCAAACAAACAAAATCACATAATTATTTGTAACATCGTACACTCTACTCCATACACTTAATAGTTGAAGTACATGCCTTTTACACAGTATATCTCTATTATCCTATATTATGATCAACATGATCTTCATTATTATTAGGGGGTATCCAAAAGCTAATGGGTATTTTAGAAATATTTAAAAGGAAAGGAAATTTGGAAGTTATTTTTAGTAGTATTAGGATTAATTTAATTCCAAAAACTGGAGAGAATTTTAAAATTTTTCTGTTTACAATAACTCTTTAATATCTGAGTTGAAATACTTCGAATTAAACGTATTTCCATATCAATTTGATATTTATAACTGGAGATAAGTAAGTAGGTCTCAATAATTGTATGTTATATAAAACATGCTTAAGTCAGTGTTTATTCTAAATATAAAAAAAAAAAAATATTTAACCCTTTCACAACCGAACTTAAATTGCTGAAGATTTTTTGACGAAACTTCTTGGAGTCCTATGACTAAAAATAAATTTTAATTTTTCTTTTAGCGCTTTACTGATCACACTTTCCGAGAGATATAGTACTAAAGCTAAAACATTGCCTAATCTTAAAGTAATGATCAATTTAGCAAATATTAAGTATAACTGAATTTTTATCATTAAAAAAACTAAAATGAAAACTGAGACTAAAAGGTAAGAAATTATAGGTATCGCAAAAAAACTACATCCCTCTAGTGTTGATCACAACAAGTTTTGCCAAAATTGTCCTGCAGGCTTTTCTAAAATATCAAAATGTGAAAATGGGAGATATATAAACCATTAGTCGTCAAAGGTAAATCTATTAAATTAAAGAATGTTTCTTAAACCTTTCGTTTATTTCTATACATTTTGCAGTTTTCTTAAGGGTAACTGTAAAAATGCGATTGATTCTCCTTAGATAATTACCGGCTGGCACCTGGAACAGCCATTAAGGACTGTATAAAAAATAATAGAATGAGAGAAGGAAAAACACAATGTTTGTCACGGGAAAAAACGAAAACGCAATGAGATGTTGGTTTTTTCAATAAGAAAAGTCTACAAAAAATAATTTCCTTTATTTTAGGTAAAAGTAAATATACAATAATTCAATTAATTTAATTATAATACAATAATTTAATTTTGATACCAAAAAAAAGTGATATCAAAAAAAAGATTAGCCAAAAGAAAAACAATGTAAATGTCAAAACAAAAAACATTATTTCACAATATCAGCGCCATCTGTATGTGATAATTTACTTTAGGTTGGTATTTCATTACAACAGTGGATTCTCGATAAATTACCAAAAACTCACGTAAATACTAACATTTACTTCAATAGTATTTTTAGATGTCATCATCACGTTTAAAGTTCGTTTCTCAAATCTTTTGTTTCATGAGAGAAACGATGGACTGAATAAGGTAGACTATACTTAAAAAATTAAACCTGTAAAGTTTCATGTTGAAAAGTCTTCACTAAAACAATTGATGTCCATTTAAAGTCAAAAATGAAGAAAAAGATTTAAAACTTAAAGGAGTTTTTTCATGTACATTTTTCATACACTCACAATATTTTGTCGTTAAAAACTAAGGATTATGTACTTTAAAAGTACTAAACAATAGGTAAAGTCTGGTCTACTCACTTTTCTTTTAAATCAAATGCATTTTTCATTTATTTTTAACTATTAAAAATTGACTATAAAAACAACTAATTCAAAATCTGTAAAAATAAAAGATTTTCTTTCATTTTTACTATGAAAAATTATAAAATAAATTTAAAAAAACTTTAAAATCCGTAAAAATAAACAATTTTCTTTTATTTGCACTATCAAAAATTAACTCTCAAATTATTTTAAAAAAACAGTTTTTATGTTTATTTTTACTATAATTTTTTATTTTTACTGATTTTTTAATCTAAGAAAAAAAAAAAGAATTTTTTGTAAAATTAAAATTTTAATTGAAAATAATTACTGGTACAGAAAAACAGTATTTATGGGTAGATGTTTTTTAATAAATGGGAAGATAAATTAAAAAAAATTTTGCATGTAGTTCAAATGTATATTTATTAAAAAACAAAGTTCACTGATTACTTTTTAAATAAACTACAATTAGTTACTATTAAAATATTCGTTTGTTTTTAATTTTCAGATCCAAACTAATACAAAATGGAGTCACTAGACCTGGGAGATACATTCACTAAAAATATAATTTTAATATCTCCGCTTGTTGAATTTATAAGTGGAACCAAAATTTTTCAATTTTTAAACTTTAGCAATTTATTCCATAGAATTTTTGACCTTTGAGGACAGTGTTTAAAAAATGGTGGTGTTCTATTCAGTTTCAGGTATAGCAAGTTCATGTAAGCACAACAGTAACGGGGTACAAACATCGCAAACTTGTAAGGAATTCACCTAATTTTGTTGAAAATATATTACATGCAAAAAAGGATGAATATCACATACAAATTTACTTTACAATAATTTACTTCAAAGTATCGAAAACCTTTGAAATTCATCATAAAAAGATGTGGTTAAAGTTTGTTTCTTAAGTCTTTTAATTTTGTTAATGCATATTTTACCCCATTGTGAATAAACTTGATTGGTGGGTATTTTTACGCCAACCTTTGTGAAAATATAAATCTTTTATGTACGGTGATCATTTTTTATATATGTCGTCCCTTCACAGTGTTTTTTTTTTGCGAAGATATTTGTTTGAAAAGCGGCTCAAACGAAAAATTTGATTTGATGCGCAATTTTTTTTTTAGACGTACCAAATATAAAATTATGAAAAAGATTTCTCAAATTCGTAATTTTACGGTAAAGAACATTTTACAAAACAAAAACTTTTTTAGTATACATTAAAATAAAAAAAGTTAGTAAAAAAAATAATAAAATGTTTTACATTCCAATTTACAGTTTGGCACTAATTTTTAGTTGGTTCAAAATCAGTTTTTAGTAAAAAATTTCCTATTCCAAATTACAACATTTTTTTTTTACTTATTTCTGTTAATGATTTTTGCAAAATATTTTACAGATTTTGTAAACCCGAGTTGCTAAAATTAGCATAAACTCTTACTAATTTTCTTATTAATTAGTTGAGACCGCTTTTTCAAATTGAGCATTTTGTGATCTGATGCCAAAGGATAATAAATATAAGTTTTAATTAAAATTATTAGTGCTAGTTTTTAGTAAAAAATTTTGCTGATGTATTAAATCGATATTCATTAATGGTTAAGTAGAATTTTACTAAAATTTAGTAACTTTTAAAAATTGTTCCTCGGACTCTACTAATAATTACAAATGAGCCTGTTGGCCTGAAAATAGTTAATTTTTCTGTAAAATTATAGAGTTTTCTGTAACAGCTGGATTTTTTAAAACTTTTCCATTAATTGATTTAATTTCAACTTAAAAATTTTTTTTTAAGAATCATGTGATCACATATTATTACAGTCAAATACTTTAGTGTATTTCGGAACCTCCCCAGGCAGAAAACTACAATAGGCGCAGTATTGGCAAAACGTTGGCGACGGTCGCTTATGCGTTGGCAAAACGTGTGATAACAGTGGCCAACCGTTGGTGTGAACGAACTTGCCACCGTTGGCATAACGTTGACAATTCAAAAAATTGTGTGCTTTTAATAAAACACATTTAAAAAACAGCAGTGCAGTTCCGTCTTACAAGGGACGTATCCCCACCCGAACTCGCAGATTTAAATGATCTTTGGATATGTTGTAAAGGAGCAAAAAAGAGACATGTATTTTTTTAGCTGCCCAATCTCACGTTAAAGGGTTAAAAAGTGGGACTAAAAATTAATTTGCTTTCATATGAAAACTTGTCTTTAAATTACGAAAACTAGATTTAATTGTACGCATGTTTAAAGCCTCAAGAAAACAAAAATGCCTTTGTAGTGGATCCAAAGCTGCCATATTTTTTAATTATTTAAAATATAGGGCAAAAAGGCTCATCGCAAAAAGTCGCATAAAAAACGAACGATTTCGAATATCGCAAAAAGCTGAGATACCCCCTGGTTTAAATTAAATAGGCTTAATAATTTATATCAGTTAATAGTGTCCAAAATGTAACATTGTAATTTCGCCACATTTCGCAACGAATCGTAGAAAATGATCATATGGTCAAAAACTTTAGAGTATTGTTTTTAATTTGTGATATCACATTTGTTTCTATTGTTTTTTGTGGTAATAAAATTAATAGCGTTTTCTTTTCTGACAAAAATGTCACATTTTTTTTGCACTTTGCCTTAAATTACCTTATTCGTGTTCTTTTCTAAAATGAGGTGAACACTCTAAGAGGGTACCGTGTTTGGTTCTAAAAGTGTTGCCTTATAAAAGGCAAAAAATGCAACATTTTCTGCCCTCAAAAAATTTACAGGGTTGGATGTTGCCTTGTGTTTTTTTGGCTTATCAATCTCATGTGTATATATTGCAAAGTTTTTGGCGAGAAAACTCTCACCTTGGTAGCAGAGTGGTAGTGTGCTGGCTTCTGATACAGAAGATCCCGAGTTCAAACCCATATTGGTATCACATTTTTTTATATTTTTTTTTTTTGTTAAATTTAATGTACGATTTTTTTTAATTTGTTTTTGCCATTTTTTTTAATTTTTTCTTTTTGTAAGTATTTAATAATTTTTTTAATCTGAAATTCGCTTACAAACAAAATTATAAAATAAAATTTAATTGAAAAAAATGTATGGAGCTAAATCCAAATTTTTTAAATAATTAAAAAAACAAAAATTAATTATTAAAAAAAACATTAAATTTTTTTTTAAGTCTGCTGGGATTCGAACCCGAACTTTAACAACACTAACACAGATTTGTTTAAATAAATGTAATATGTGATGAAATTGTGTTCTATTCCGATTGTTAAAATGCTTCATTTTAATGGGGCGAGGGCAAAATTTGAAAAACGTTGCACATTAGGAAGGCAACACTTTTTTCCAGAAAAGAAAACACCATAAGATTTCAAAATGGTACATTTTTTTTTGTTTACACCCTTAAATTATTTTGAAAGTGGTATGAGTCCAGAGCAGATTTGAAATCTGAAGAGCAAAGTTTAACAGACAATATGTTTTTTTGTAATTCAAAATAATTTGCAATAAAAAAAAAAATTCAGCGAACTTTAAAGTTTAGACAAAGTGAATAGAAACCATTGAATACTAAGGAACCGTATTATCAATTTTTTTTTTTTTTTGAAAATGGACTCATACCACTTTTAAAATAAGTGGTTTAAATGCTTTTTTTAAATGATAAATAAAAAAAATTAAAGAAATCATTTTATAAAATTTCTAAAGTACAAAGATATTGAGTCCTAGTGTTAGATGTCAAAAAATATTTCAAATTGCATATTTAATCCGCAAAAACTAATTTCTGTCTATCCCATATTACAAAGAATATTATTGCAACATTATGATTATCCTTAATATTTCCTTAAGTATATTTTTCAAGCCAATTTTCGATAGTTATTAGCAAGTGTGTCTTATTATTAGACTCATCTTTTAAAATATTGCTTAAAAGTACTTAAATATTGAATTTACTTATAATCACCATCATCATAATCTAACGCGTTTCTAGGCTCCAATACTAGTAGTTGGCTATAGTCTTCATTGTAGTCATCATCATTTTTGTCGTAACTAAAGTGAGTGTTTGCTATGATCATGGAGCACATTGATCATGCTTTGTAACTCTGCACTTATAATATTTATAGTACGAGTTGTACGAGTGACTATAATCGTGGAGTTCACAGAACGCACCCATAAGGCAAGCAATATTTTATTTTCAAGCTTTAGGTTTGGTTTTATTTCTAACGTTTTTTGTGCCAATTTTTTAGGTTTTTTTTTTTGTGGTGTTTCATATTCATGGGATGACTGTCAATTTGAGTGTCTTTTTAAAGTGTCTGATCGAACTATTAACTCTCATTGTTTTATAAAATTATTTTTTTTTTGTGAATTTTTGCCTTCGTCTTCGTTATTGTTTTGAAGCTAAGCATGCGATTTTTTTTTTTAAATTTGCAAATTTTTTCTTCAATTTTTATTTTGGGGTGTAAATTGAAATTCTTTTGGCTTTGCATGCCTGTCAATAGACAATATGCTAGGTTTATGTTATTGGCACAAAATTAAATTAAACAAAATTGCCAAAAATAGAATGCATTGATGTGACATTAGTTATGATCATGTTTGATGGTAGTTGTGATTATATTGTTAAGTTATTGTATTAAGAAAGGTGTGATATAATTTAAGTTTATTTTTGAAAGCGTTGTTGCAAATATTGTATATGTAAATGCCCTGGTGACAATGTAAAGGTACACTATAAAATTGTTTTCGATATTACTCCCATAACCAATAATATAATACGCATATTCACCAGGGCGGAATATGAATGCGTCTAGCACAAAATATTTTTGAAAAATCTGTCTGATAACTACCCCCCGTAAAATATATTTCGTGCAAAAATGAGGTTATAAAACAAAGAAATATAAAAAGTTACAGTCTACACAAAAAAATAATCGGAATTCAAATTATAATTTAAAGGGGCACTTTGATGATCCTTAATGTAGAATGTAGAATAAATCTAAAAAAATTCTCAAAAATCAGTTTGTCCATAAGTATTTATTTTCTGATTTCAAAGTTCCAAAAATCGAAAGAAATGTATTTGGTAAAACGCTATAAAACCTACAGATACACTGACAGAATTATCCTTCATCATATTAATAAAACAATTTCATAGGTTTTTTTTTCATTATAAACATGGCATTAATTTACTATTATTAAATTTTGAATAGCTTTTTAGTCAAAAAATTTCGTTATTTTATACAAAAGCTCGGTTATTACGAATTTAATTCGGTTGGTATAACTTAACATTAGTTTTTACAACAAAGTTCGGCTAATTAAACTGAATTGTAGTTGCAAGGAATAATATATTAAGAAATCGAATGTAAATATCGTTGTACTAACTGAATTTTTGAGTTGTTACCATTAGAATGCACTTTTAAATTCAGTTGGCACTTTATTTCTCTGTGTGCGAGTTCCAGTGACAATATTTACTAAAACTGTGTAGATATTCATAAAGATATCTCCCTCAGGGTATGTAAATCTTCCCAGCAAAACTTTCTATTACCCGGTAATATTTTAACAAGTTCACAAATTACAAAGTTTTGGGTGGAAAAATAAACTTTTTGCAATTAATAGGTAAATTAAAACTTTTCTATTAAACCTCACTTACAGGTAAAGAGTAATCAAAAATTTTTTATTTAAATCTTCAATTTTTATATCGAATATTATTTTAAAATTGTCAAAATTGTAGAACAAATTTAATTCTATTAAATTTGAAGTTAAAACGAACTAATTTTACCATAAAAATATTTCAATTTGGTGTTACTAATGGACAATCAGTAATACCAAAATTTGCGAAGTAATGCAAGTATGAGGACTTTAACTTATTGCCACGTAATACCGAACTATTACAGAGGTTTTGCTGGGATTATTTTTGTTGCCAGATTTTTTCTGTTCTTGTTTTCAACTGGTCAAATCAGAAAAAATGGAGTAGAATCTGGTACGCAAAGAAGAACTCACCCTGTTTCTAATGAAGTAATTCGAAAGCACGGTAAAGCTACATGGAATGGAACATTTATCCATATCAGAACGATATGAAATTAAATTCCATATTTTTCTCTTCATATTTTGAGCAATTTATTTTATACAGGCTCTGAGCTTCTTAAAATTATAAAATTTTGGATCGTTCATACACTCACAATATTTTTTCCGTAAAGACTACTGGATATACACATTGAATTAACTGAAAATCAGTTAAAAACAGGACTACTTACTTTTCGTTTAAAACAATTGTAGTTTTTAGTTTATTTTCAACTGTTAAATATTAATTGACAAAATCCATAAAAACAATAGATTGTTTCCGTTTATTTCAATACTCAATATAATATAACAACTTTTTGTTTTGAATAGAAAATTTTAACTGAATATTTTAACTATTACGGAAAGTCCATTTTTTTGTTTCTTTTATTTGTTGAAAAACAGACAGAACGTTAAAAAATATATTTCATTGGTAATTTAACTGTATATTTCATTGAAACAACTGTAACGATTAAACTTTTGAATAACTGTTAATTTTTTATAGAAAAGTTCTTGTGAGTGTATATGTTCTAATTAAAGTTTGTGTCTTAAGTCCTTTGATGGTTCATGGTTTATTTTTATTAGAGTTTGTTTCCCAAGCCTTTGGTTTAACCCTAAAGCATGGACGACAACAGATTCGATGCGTCTATCGGTACGGGTAACGCAATTTTCTTTTAACGGTATTTTACTTATTTCGGTATCGGTATTTTAATTAACGGTATTATAGTTATTTCGGTAACGTTATTTTAAGTATAACGGTTTTGCAGTTAATTCGGTAACGTTATTTATAGTTATTCAGATTTTAACTATCAATGGACACTGATATTTTTATTCCAATTATGTTAAAATACCAATTACTGGCTAGTTTATGATAATTTTTTTTTCTGATTTTATAATATCATTTCGGTAACGGTATTTTTATGGATAACGATAGAATTGAAAGCATTTTGAATCGATAACGAAAACCCTAAAGTAAAGTTGTGTTTAAAGTTTGCTTTTGAAACCTTTTGATTTCTTTTTTTTAAGGAAAGGTTTCCAAATAGTCGTGCCAAATGAGATAGATGGAAACGATAGATAAAAAAACTCATGTTTTTTTTTTAATAAAAATTCATTGCTACAGCTTAAATTAAATAATTTGGTGTTCGTCAGTTTGTTGAAATGGCGATCATCTCACTATTACGATAGAATTTGTCAATTTCCGGAGCCGGTTGGTATTGAAAATGTGTAAGATCGGTCCCTAGGCTAAAAATAATTAATGAAAACTGAGAATACCTCGTAAATGTTCAAGTTGGTGCTGCAGCGTCTGGTGAATGATATATTTTCTGATATTTTTTGCCAGACAGAATGTTTAATATTCATGTTTAATATTCACTTCATAATTTTTATATCGCCTTAAAAAATTTGTTTTAATTTCAGAAATATCTCCAAATTGTTTCATGAAATGAAAACGAATTATTTCTTGATTTTTTGTAATAAAATCAATGCGAAGGGAATTCAAGGTTTGATGATTTTTTACTTAAAATTTGTTCTCAACCTCAAATGATATTTTTTCAAATTAAAATAAAAACTGTACCTCTACACAATCACTCTTCGATTTTTTGTTATGATTGACAACTAATTTTTGTAAAAAAAACTAGTAATAAAAACAATCAAAAAATACTTTAGAAATAAAATTTTCTTAAAATAAATCCAAATATTGTACAATAAAATCAATACCAATCGATATCTAAAAATTAGCAACAACAAAAAAAAAACTTGAACCATAATTCATCTGATTTATTGATTAACTAACAAATAAGGTGTGTATGTATGATTTTTGTTATGCTGTTGATGCGATCAATATGATTTGATTTAAACGCAAAAAATCTCTCTGTCGATGACTGCAAAGAAACCCATTAAAAAAATTATATTAAATGATCATTACAACAATAAAAAGCAACAAAATCACTAAATTAAAATAAAACAAAAATACACTAAACACCGTGCCCGTGTTAAATGTTCAACAAGGTTCTTATTGTTCATCCGTTAGATATGATTTATGTTGATTATTCGATTTTATGCTGCTGATTACACGGTGCAACAAATTTGTTAAGATATAAAATTTAAATCTATTAGACCTGCTAACTTATCACAAATTAGCAAAAGTTTAGGGTTTAGCCATAATTATGAATGTAAAATGTATTTGGAAATATCTGTGATTACAGTTAAACTCTGGTTATTTATGGAAAAGTTACTCGCTCTTAAGCATACACTGATATTCATCAGCGATTACGGTACCGTGTAAGGTTGATACATTTATTTAAACACTTTCGATTAAATAAAATATAAAATGATATATAGTTAAGACCCGTTATAAAAATGTTTCCTGAGTTTTGACAAAATTTCACAAATTAATCTGTTCACAACAGTGTTCCCTTTAATGTTGTTGCCCAGTGTTTTAATGTTAGATCCGTTTTAAACAAAAACTATTTGCTTTTGAATTTATGTTTGTCTTAACACAATAAATCTATATCGTTTTCCTTAATACAAAACTCCACTTTGTTTAAAAAAAAAAAAAAAAAACATAAATCATTTTTTTAAATACAATATTTTAGTAGTATATCATGCAATTGATTCATTCATCTTTTCAATCCAACTGTTTTTTACAGTTGGTGGGATTTTTTATCGGTTAGATATTGTTTAGTTTATTGGGTGTCACCCTGCCTTCTTTTAAAAGTTCAATGATAACAGAATATGATTTTTTTTCATTTTTTCTGCTGCTAAACGACGTTTGTGTTTTCTTAGACCCCAAATGATGTTCTGTAAAATCTGCACTTAGGGTTAACTAGATTGCCATCAGTAAATCACATAAAATTCAATTTTAAGGTTTTTAGTTTTAGTTTTTGTTTGCTATAATTTGGCATCAAATTAACTAAACAAATTGTTTTAAATGATTTTATAGGTGTGTCTAAGTTCGCAGGTTAAATTTATTCTCAAGGTGCATTTTTTGTGTATTTTTTGTATTTTGTGAATAAGATAAAAGATTATTATATGTTTGATGATAATTTAACTTTATTTGATTAAAAAAACTATTTGATGAATTTTAGGAAATAGATGCTTTGTTGTGCTTTACACCATATGTGATAAGTGTAATTTATGATTTTTGTGTAAATTTTTTTTAAATCAGTGGGCCCCTCGTAGGAAGTTGTCATCAGTTTTTGTCCAACAGCTAGTTCAGACTTGGTGATATCGCTTAACTATATTTGTCAATAATGTGGCAAAGAATCCGTTAAACAAATGTTATTTACTTTGTATTCTAAAACCATAAATTGTTCTTGCACTTTTTTTAAAATATATAGAAAACAAATATTTATTTTAATTTTTTTTAGCATAGAAAGAACTAGCATTACAAGAACTAATAATTTTTCACTAACAATAATTGTAAAAATTGTAGCCACGGTAAAGCTGAACAGGTTTTGTAAACATATCAATACGATCCGAACGTGTCTAGGCATCGTAAATATGTACCTTACAAATGGTCGTTTTTGATTAGACTATAGAGCATTTCCATTTTATTTCAATAACAAATTTTTCGATTTTCATAAAATTTGGTGAGTATATTTGCCTGTAAAGGCATATTTCTAAAACGCTGTTTTTATTTATAAAAATGTGGCAACCCTGAAGCTTAAATAAATTTTTTTTTGTGAAAGATATTGAAAAACTTCTTTTTTCATAATAAAAGTGAGCATATTTCTATTTTATGTAAACGCATATTTCTAAAACGCTGTTTTTATTTATAGAAATGTGGCAAACCTGAAACTTAAATAAATTTTGTTTTGTGAGAGATATTGAAAAACATCTTTTTTCATAATAAAAGTGAGCATATTTCTATTTCATGTAAACGCATATTTCTAAAACGCTGTTTTTATTTATAAAAATGTGGCAACCCTGAAGCTTAAATAAATTTTGTTTTGTGAAAGATATTGAAAAACATCTTTTTTCATAATAAAAGTAAGCATATTTCTATTTCATGTAAACGCATATTTCTAAAACGCTGTTTTTATTTATAAAAATGTGGCAACCCTGAAGCTTAAATAAATTTTGTTTTGTGAAAGATATTGAAAAACATCTTTTTTCATAATAAAAGTGAGCATTTTGGGGTATACAAACTACGAAAATAAACGAAAAAAACGAAAATAACATCTTACATAAAACTTTTATAAACTTAAAAAACATTTAAAACAATTTTTTAAAATAATTTTTTTTTTTCATTTTGAATTCTCAGGGTTGAGATCATAATTTTTGTTAGATTTACTTTTTAGGTTAATAATAATATCGCTTATTTAAAAGACTAACATAACTCAAAAACTCGATTTTGCAGAAAACGCGTTTTAAGTGTTCAATCCATACCCTTTCTTCATTTATTTGGTCACATTTTTTATAAACAATGTTATGTTTTTAATGCTTTTTTCTCTTACCGAGAGTTGGGTACGAATTCGTTAATAATCCAGAGAGCCGTGAGTAGCACAGTTTCTCTATAAATTATATTTTCTTTGCACCCACTTTCCAGAAAAAATAAAATATATTCTTCTCTACACAATATGAAGCGTGATACAACTAATTAATCTGCATATTAACTCAAAAATCGCCTTCTTTTTTATTTAGTAAATGACCGATATGCATCTTAAATAAATATATGCTTATAATTGAACTATTTTCTATATTAGTGTAAAAAATTCAGGGAGGTATTTCGATTATTCTCCGAGTTAGTTTATATGAGTTGAAGTAGTGACATGGTAACTATGCATAATGTACACATCATACTTGCGAATTTTTCATTAGCATTGGTATTAAATTGGCATTACTTGCTGTCAATGCCAAGAAATTTCATTATCTACCATTCCAATGCCAAAGAATATTTTTTTAATTGGCATTGATTAGCCCAATGTTAATGAAATGCCTAAAAAAACCAATTGTAATTGAAGAAAAAATAATTGATTATAAAATATTGGAATTTTAATATCGTTTTGCCAGCAAAAAGGGATATGGATGACGGCATCCTAATGAAATTAAATATACTGACTCTTTATTAATTTTGTTTTTGCAACCCAAAAAACTTAAAAACATGTCATTCCTCGACCACGTGTGAAATACAAGGGTAAAATTTGGTGACATGAAAGATGATCAATAACTGCACAAATTATGGAAAGGAACATTTTAATAACTAACTTAAATACAGCGAAAATCGGGGTTTGCATATGTGCCATAGTGGTGAAACCTTCACCTTCTACCCTACTTGCAATTGATAAATATGCACTTATATAACCACTTATATGGTAATGCTTTTCTAAACTTTGATATTAAACTATTTTAAGAATTAAGCCTTTAATTCCGGCAGGAGAGATCTGAAAGTCTAATGCTTTATAACCTAAATATTTCTAATTACCTAAAAATAACTCCAGTAAATAAAAACTTTCAAAATATATATTTTAAGAATCAATGAAATTTTTGTTGAAAAAAAATTATAGTGTAGTATTAGTAATCTAACACTAAACTGTACCAAATAACATTCACTAACATCACTGTGTGAAATCCTAGAATGTATCTGTGATTGTTCTCTTATTTATCATCAAGACAAGTCAAATTTACTTAAAAATCACTAACAACTTACTACTGCCAAGCATACTTGGGACTAGTTCATTAAATGGACCAAATAATTGACGATTTAATTGTCATTGTTTGATGTCAATGGTAATTAAATTGGTTGGCATTGCAATTGCTTAAAACTAATGCCTTTAACAGACAATTATAATGTTAAAATTTTTGCTTAGACCTCAAACCGGCCTAAACATTTTATGTTCATTTACCAAAATTTTTTTCGTTTCCTATTTTAGGCGATATAGACAAAATTTGAGCGAATCTTTAAAACTAATAATTAAAAATAAAATAAATTTAGGCATAAATTATTCCTCTTAGCAAAACATAATCACAGTCCAAAAATTACCCTTTTTGTGCTTTTACTTAAATAAGTTATGGTGATTTTCGTTTTTCGAAACACACGAAATTAGGTGAAAACGCACCTAAACTATAACAAAAAATATCGATTAAACTTAAAGGCTTTGCTAATACTACTTAATATAATTTTTTTGACCAATTTCATAAAAATCCGTACGTACGTTTTCAAGTAAAGATGATGTCCGTTACAGGTATCATTTTGGAATCCTGTATGAAGCTTTAATATATATTTATTTTTTTAACTTTACGAAATTTGAACTTTAGCGCTTTCTCGAGTTCAAACAGTGCCATGCGCACAAAAAAATATCTGTAAAAATTGTTTTGTAAATTTGATTTGTTTCTCTTCAAATAGCTTTAATTCTTATTATAAAAGACGCAATTGAAGCACTTATGACCAATTTAAAATACCCCGCCTAGAGGCCTGCTTGCCGGTTAGAGGGTTAAATTTAAAATGTTGACTTTTTTTCCCAAACAAAAAACCACTTTCTATAAACAATTATTTTTTCGTCAAGTACAATTGGTATTTTAGGCATTGGCGCCATTTCATTACTATTGATCAATGCCAATGAAAAAAATGTCTTGAGTTTGAAATTTTAACGTCTTTTTCAGACAATTGCAATTAATACTATAATTAATATGCAATTTTATTTAATTTTAAATGTGAAAGGCGTGGTAGAGAAGAATGAGTGTATTTTCTAAAAATCATAACTACATTGTAAATTTTCAATTTTCTGAATCAGACTGCGCAGTTTCTGGCATTGAACCTTCGTCAGTGACCCTGTTTTTTTATTTGAATAATGTAATATTTGTTATGTTTTTTTTGTTCGATTGTGTCTATATGAAATTTTCTGTGCAATCACTGACCTTGGTATAGATAAACTGATTTCTAATGCCACATGTACTCGCACTACACGTTAGACAGAGCGCTTTAGCCCTCTGAGCTATCGTCAGGTCGAGTTTTGTTGTGATTAAAACCAATTTTTATCAATACACAGTGTTTTTGTTCCTACATACATAATCTCAGAAGTACAACTCCAACAACACAACAGTTCTATTTTTAGAAACTTACCTCACTCTAATGTCCACTGTTTTCCCATATGTTGTAAGTGATGCCACATCTATGATATATTCTTTGTATATTCGATAGATGGCGCTTACGTACTTAGGGAAGAATTGCCAGAGAGCAAAGTTTGATTTTTGTTTTGAGTTTGAATTTTTAACGTCTTTTTCAGACAATTGCAATTAATACTATAATTAATATGCAATTTTATTTAATTTTAATTGTGAAAGCGTGGTAGAGAAAAATGAGTGTTTTTTCTAAATTGGAATGGTAATGATATTTTTTGGAATTGACAGCAAGTAATGCCAATTAAATTTAATGCAAATGAAAAATTCCCAAGTATGCTGTCAAGACAATCTCCACATAAAGTTCGGGTTATTCAATGATTTTTTTTTTCTATTTTTATACAATCTGTATTTCAATCTCATCACTTGTGCACCAATTGTCCATCCATCAAAATGACATCAAATTGCCAAGAAGTTAAAAAATCAACAAAAAACAAATCTAAATGAAAATAAAAGTGAATTGTGTGAATAAAAATTCTCAAAAAAGGTGCTGTTGATGCTGCATATATCTTTTAGTCATGATCAAGCTAAACATCAATAATTGTGCTGGTTGGTTGAATAGATGTTTGAATGGATGGAGGCAGCAGCACCTTTCAACAAAGATCTAGTTTAGCATAAAGATTTTTTTCGTATTTTTTCTTAACTTTTAATTTCAAACAACCATCATCATCAATCTACATTGATGTGTAAATGTAGACTAAGTCTATCGTTTGTCGTCTCACAGTGTCTGTCCATTTGTTTTAAAGCAAAAATTAAAAAAAAAACTAACGATCTTGATGGTTGGTTGGATATGATGGCTATGAATAAAGCACGATTTTAACGTGACCTTGCAACGCTATTTTAAACGTTTAACTTGGCAAAGAAATGCGTTGCAAATTAGATGATTTCTACAACAAGACATTCTTGATAATCGTATCTTGAGATTTCTGAAAAAAATAAATTAACACAATTATTATTTTTTTGAAATGACCACTACTAATAGGCCTATAAATTCATCATAATAAAACTTGGCAGTTTACAAAACATTAATTTAACAATTTTTCATTAAACTTTAAAATAAACATTTAATTTACATTCAAAAATATAATTTATTGTTTTTTGCAAGATTTGCAGAAAAAAAAATTAATTTTTGATAAATGTTTGTTTTTTAATTTTGACAATCATAACAATATCATAAGTCTCATTTGTTTTGTAATTTTTGAGTTGTTTTTTTTTTTTTTATTATATCTTCCACCAATTGTCTAACAAATGATGACCATGTTACTAATGACAGGATTACATGGTATTTTTTTTTTCTAACAATTTTGACATTAAATGGCATTACAATAGTCTTTTTTACTTCATTGGCTTCAACTTTAACTCTTAGAGTTTTTACTACGAATTTTTGTTGTATTTTTAGTACAATCCCACCATCTGTCAAAAATTATCTACTAAATACTTTTCTTTATTTTTACTGCATTTTCCCTTTTTTGGCCAACAAAATTTGTTTCGATTTTTTTATATCTTTTGTTTGCATACAATTAAAATGAAATTGAAATGACTTAAATTTATGATAGGGCTTGTTTTATATGACATGAAAAGAATCAACAACAAAAAAAAAAAAACAACAACAACATTTTGATAAAATATATTTTAAAGATCAGGAAGTTTCTGGTCTTAACTTAAGGTTAAGTAACGAGTGTTTTAATAACGGCTCACATTTAGTTTTTTCACTTAAAATGGTACGTAAGTTAAAATAAAATAAAAGTTAATAAAAAAAATGAAATATAAGTAATTACAATTAAAAATAAATAAAGCTTCCTTCTATAACCGATCTACTTAATTTTCATTAAATTCGTTCTTGTTATTTATTTTTGAATATTGTTTAAAAAACTGACAAATCAGTAAAAACAAATGAATATTAAGTTGGAAATAAATTTTAACATTTTACCAGAAGAATCGGCTAATATAAATTCGGTTTTTGTTTGTCTTTTTTATCTGGAAAATGTGGACAAACTAAAAATCCATCTTTATTGAATGGCCTTAGCATAGAATACATAGATCTCCAACTCCTTTTTTTTACGTTGAACCAACACTCAGGGGATGCCCCTACTAATGCATTGCATTGTGTTGATATCAGGAAAATAGGTTATGGGGAGGAGGAAAGAGGGAGTAGTGTTTGTGGACATTTGACATGAATTTTTCTAAATTGTAATTTGCAGGGAAGACTTCCGCAGGGAGACAATTCCACATACGGCTAGTGCGACTGAAAAACGAATATATGGGCCTTGTGTGTGTGTGTAAACTTTTTAAAAATTTTTAATTTTATAATCAAAAAATTTTAATAAAAAAATTAATGATTTTTTTAAACAGACAGCTACTACACTCATAGAAAAATTAGTAAAGCCGTTAGTCCAACTTCGCAAGTTTTAAACATCTTTTTAGTTCAAATTGAGATTTAAGTTAAATATGTTGCTTTTTTGACTTAATGAAATACTAAATGAAATACTTATTTTTTTTTTAGTTAGTCTCTTTACAGGAAGAAGAAGAAGAAAACATTTTTATTAAATTTTTTTTTTTTTGCTAAATTTACTTAAGTCTAGAAATATCGTTTTAATAATCAAAACGAACAGAGGTCATTGTAATGCGATGTTTGCGTTTTAGTATTATGTATAATGTGTCAGTATAAAATAGACAAAACGATGTAAACTTAGAAAAATATTTACTTGGGTAACAATTTTAATATGGAGTGTAATAAAATTATATCTCATTTAATAAGTTCTCATATATAAGCACACACAAATTGATCCGAAAAATGGGTCATCCATACATGTACATTATATCAAATTTGATAAAATTTTATCTGAGATTTGTCCATATCCGGGATGATATATTATATCTAATTAGATATAAATATATCTGATTTTACATACTTTAAGCTGATAGTAGGTATGTTTTTTATAACTTGAAGTTATGTTTATAAGTATTTAAGTTGAAAATTAAAATTTCTAGAAATCAACAATAATAATTTTAAAACTATTTTTCTTTTAACAATGGATAGATATTGAAAGCTTTAAAAAAATCAGTGCTTATTTAATTCAATTTTTACTTAGTTTTCTATTACATATATAAAAATATTTAGATCACTCTTCAGTATCTGACATATGTACGGTATTCCAATGTACATACACTCAAAAAACAAGTCAGTAAAGTCAGATTTTAGCAACTTTTTTTGCTGATATCAGATATTCTTCTGCAAGGATTCTTACAGCAAACATGTTGCTGACTTTACAGTTTTTTTTTTGAGTGTTAAAAGGGAAATAATGAAATAATAAAGGAAAATAAAGTACAGAAACAATTCTGTACCTTCTTTTTCTCATAAATACAGAGCTGTATTTTAGTTGCTTATGATTTATAACAAAAATTTTCTCGATGGCGCTCAGTTTTCAAGCAACCACTAAAAATTTAACTAAAATTTAGTAAATTTTCCAGTTTTTTCTATTAACGCATATTATGTCCCTTTTAGTGCTTATTTTCCATTTATTTTAAGTATTTTTTTTAATTTGTTAAACAAAATAAAATTTGGACACTTTTCATGAAAATTGACTAAGCAGTTATAACTAATGGTAAATTGGCTTCCTTAAATCAATTTTTCGTTTTCCGTTTAATTTACTTTTTTAAATAGTTTACAATATAAAAAAAACAACTATAGTTGTTTACGCGTATTTATACCCCATTTTTAGAAGACGTTTTTCTTCACACGAACGAAAAAACAATAACAAAACACATGTAATACAAAAACAAAATACATGTAGTCACTTATTCGTGTAGCGGCGAACGTCTTGTAAAAGCCAGTGCTTAGCCTTAATTCGATTAACACGATTTTTCATAACAATATTTTCGAATTTTCGAATCGTTTTGCACGATTTTTTCAGGACCGTATCTATCGTGTAAATCGAGGGATATGTGTGCTAACGTACAAGTGTTTTTATTTGTCAAGATTTTTTTCAAAATCAAGATATTTTTGGACCAGATAGAGTTGTATCGCCTACCTTATTTTTGTTGTTGCAACCCTGCGTTACAAATTTCCTCTAGCCATATTTATTCTAATTTTAAGCTGTACAGTTGTAAGTGCAAAACACGATAAGTGCCTTAAAGATTTAACATTGGCACAAAAGTACCTTTCATTAAACAATTAAATGTTTGATTAAAAAATTACATTTTTTAAAATATACCTTTAAAAAGATCCCTTTTTTACAAAAGTACTGTTGCTAAAAAAGTTCCTTTTAAGGAGAAAATATCTTTCAGGAAAAAGTACCTTTAAGGAAAAAAGTATCTTTTAGTAAAAATTAACCTTTTAGTTAAAAAGTAGCTTTTAGTAAAAAAGTACCTTTTAGTAAAAAAAGTACCTTGTAGTAAAAAGGTACCTTTGAGAAAATAAAGCACCTTATATTAAAAAATTACATTTTTTTATGCTTTTAAAATTCTAATATTATTACACAAATTTACAAGTATTTTAGACATTTTTATGACCAAAGTAGACACATTTATATAATAACAAAGAACATTATTTATGGATATTTTCGATTATTTCTATACAATATATTTTTAACGTAATATATTTTTGTTTTTACTTACAATTATTGAAACATAATAACAATAAAATGCAATTAACAAATGTCCAATCAATTTCGTTTTTTTATTATGCACACCTTATAAGAATGATGATGACACATACAATATATAAATTTTTAATTTTTTGCTTCTTCTCTAATTCCTATTCACACATTTTTAGATGAGAGTAAAAGTGAAATATGGTCGAATTAATGGATAAAGCCGGACAACTTTGTGTGCATGTTATTATCATGATTTTGCGGGTTTTTTTTACTGTTCTAACTTCTAATATGTAGGTATAATTTTTAAACCGGTTTAATAGAACCGTTTTTTTTTCTTGTTATTTATTTTTTAAATTAATTTTTATTCTTTTATTTGTTAAAATAAACATTTAAAATCGAATTTATTATGAACATGTGTATGTAAATAGGAATTAAATCAACTGAGATTACTACAATGTTGCTGCCAACACTATTATATCATCAACAACAACATCATCATTATCTGTAATAGTACCAGCAATAGCAACAAGTTGTTCACATAAAGAATGTTTATTTTATTTTGTGCCAGACAATATGATGAGCAACAATTAAATTTTTTTTTTGTATTTGTTAATATTTCCTTCGATATGTATAAATGCCGCCAGATATTGCGATAAACCGATATCAAACACGATTGCTTTTATTGCCATATTTATAATCTGATGATTTTGATGGTGTGGCCATACTAATGGAGTGTCGGCTATGAGCCGGCAGTGTAGTTTCAAATAGTTAACCCTACATTAAGCAATTGAAACATAAAACTACTCGACGGCCAAAAAAAATTGACTTTGAAACATATATTTTTTAATAGACCTATTTACGCTGAATCCAAATTAAAAATTTTTTTTTCTCATCTGCAGTTTTTGAAATAAATCCGTTTTGATTTTTACATCATTCACCCCATTTTTCGTATATTTTGATCGTTTTTATCAAAATTTTATCACAAAACCATGAATTTTTTTTAAGACAAAATTATCCTTAATTTAATTTAATATTTGCAGTTTTTAATAATTGCAGTTTTTGAAATAAGGCCGTTTTTATTTTTACAGCATTCATTTTTTCGTATATTTTGAGAAATGATTTTTTTTTTTTAACAATATAAGTCTTCACAAATTTATCCTTAATTTAAATATAATCATGTCGGCGTTTGTATCAGGATATCTCACTGGTATTGTAAGAAAGTTGAAAATTTGACTTTTTTAGTTTTTACCTTATAAATTTAAAACATGATAAAAAATTTAAAAATTTTGTCATTGTGCATAAACTAGACATTCCAATGAATAAATGTTTGCCTTAAAATTGTAAATCCATGGACAATGTTTGAAAATATTTAAAACAGAACTTGAAATTTCAACTAATTTTCCATATGCAGTTAGGAGCAAATAGTGTAACAGGTTTCACTTTTTGCCGTAAATTTTTATCTGCACCCAGTTTTTATTTGATAGTTTTGATAAGAATTTTTTAATATTATATATTTCAATAAAACCGAGGACTTTTTATTGTTTATTGTATTTTATTTCTCAAATTGTTTTAAATATTCCATTTATCTAGTCAAAAATTAGGTTCGAAATAAGTTTTTTCCCCTGTTCAGGTCGAAAGAACTTTTTGGGAGGTTGGTCATATTAATCACGCTGAAATAGTATGTATTGGACGATAATACGGACCATTTAACATTGGAAAATATTTTGATTGGGTTGCTTTTACTACTAAGTAACTTTTTAAGTTACTTAGTAGTAAAATTTTTGGCAACAAATGCTCTTTTTTTAAGCTGGTAAATTTTGCTCTTAAACTTGAAGACTTTAATTTTTACTTAGCATATAATCAATTTAAGACATCAAACAAACCCCATTTTAATTATGCAACCCAAAATCGTAATCGAAATATTATTAATATTCGTGGTTTAGGAATATTTTTTTAGTAGATTAAAGGAATGGCCTTGCCAATACGTAAAATAAAAGAGAGTTTACATATTTTTCGTTCAAATAAAATTCCGCAGTATCTCTTTTAATCTCAATGCGATACAGCACGGGTTAACGTTGTTGAAATTGTTCAACGTTTTTAGCACAGCAGGTTCACACATTGGGACACAATATTTCAAATTAAGTTTCTTAAAATTCAACTGTAGTAAGCAAATCATTAGCGTTTTTTTTTTAATTGAAATAAATAAGTTTGGGTAAATTATGAACACAGCATCCTTATAAACACAGCATCCAAAGTTCGGGGCCGGTAGCAACCCCTAAACCTTGATAAAAAAAAGTTTAAAACATCATGCGTTATATTTCCACGGTTCTTAATATATATTTCGGTTTGTCAAATTTTTTTATGAACCACCCTAATGACCATATATTTTTGGATTCCAAATTTGAGGGTATATGGCCGTATACATGATCATATATGTTCGTATATTATTCATATATTCTCATACATGCTTATATATGACCCTATACTGTCATTTGCCCTCAGATTTTTGTTCCAATGATATATGGTCATATAGATGATGTATGGTAATATGTTGGTTTAAGTGGCAGCTCACGCTACTCGTGAGCATCAAGTAGAGTCAAAAAGCGACTCCGTTTTGAAGAAATATGAAGTATGGTAATATATTGAGCAATGCATGTAAGTATGTCACCATGTATATCTATGTATGTTCAAACACAAGCTCATGTATGTTGATGTATGTTTCAATTTTCACATGGGCGATTTAAATTTTGACATTATTTATTTTTAAAAATACAAATTTCAGGCAGACAATCTGAAAAACGTGGACCCTGTTACACTTTTGCTCCTAACTGTACATACTTCAAATGCCAAAAACCAAAGTAAATATAAAAATAAATTATTAACATTACTAATAAAGAATTTGCAACTTTTGGCAGAACCTCTCTTTTTATACATATCTGATGGATTTAGGTACGCTGTGTCTAAATCTGGCAACATGTTATCCCCCCATTTGAAGTTTTTGAAATATCGGGGTTTTTATACATTTAATTTTACATACATATTTTTTTTTATTTTATTTTATTTTATTTATTTGTTTTTTTTTTTAGTACAACAAGATTGAATTTTATAACTATAGTACATGAATAAAATATGCCAATTGATTCACAATAATTAATATAATATAAAAAATAAAAAAGATATAGAAAATTTAAAAAAATATATAATTTTTATTTTTTATTTAACAATTTTTATTATATTTAGGATATTTTCCATGTTTTGCAATTTTAACTGAAAAATAAAACCTGTGGAATGCTTAGTTTACGCACAGTGACAAAATTTAAATTTTTTAGCAAACATAAAATTTTAAGGATAAAACTAACCATGCAGAATTTTAAATCCCTTGCAATACCGGTAAATTTCATGATTTTGAGGTTAAATTTCGAAAAATTAAGCAAAATATACAAATAGGGTGAATGATATAAATATAAAAACCGCAATAAAACAAAAACTGCAAATGAGAAAAAAATGTTTGACAGATTTGGATTCAGCGTACTTAAGTATATTCAAAGACACAATCTACAAAAAATTAAAATTTGTTGAGTAGTGTAAAATACTGAATCTTTACAGAAATCAAGATCTATTATCAGAAAATCCATCGGTTAATAATGAAATTATATGTAAACAAAACATTAAAGACTTCTAAGAATATTTTGGCAAAGTTTTCCCATTCGCAAAACTTCTGTTTTTGTCTTTTTTAAATCCACTGTATTTCTTTAAATCAGTTCAAATATGTTAGTTAACACGAACAACTGTTAATAAAAAACAAAAGGTGTAAAAAACTTACATATCTCTAAGAAATGTTATGTTAAAGGGTTAAAGTACTGATTTTTATTAACAATATTTTTATTAATTAACAGATTAACAATAATAAAAAAATATTCACATAAAAATTCATACATATGTATATAAATAAGGGAATGTTGCCTATTGCGGGCTGTTCCTCAAAGATGACTTTCGTGTTTTCTGCCAACTGTCATCGAGTTTTATTTTAAAAGTTTTCGACACACGTTTTTAAGTGTAATTTTTCGTAAACATAAAAAGTGAATAGCAAACAAGATTTAAAGAATTTTCAAGTCGATTTTTGTAAACGGTAGTAATTATAAATACAATTTTATTACAACTAATTAATTTTATATTTTTCACAACAAAAAAAATATATATCGTTTGATTACCGCAATTAAAAAAGTAAGCATTACTTATGGTAACCCCTTAAGCAGCTTTCAAGGATACAAAAATCATTTTAATAAACAAAATTAAAATAAATAAATTTTAATTTCAATACAAATTTTTGTCGATTTCACTCCGTTTTATAACAATTTTATATGCTTTTAGAGAATTTTTTAATTTAGATTTATTTTAGAGTGGACCATTTGAGCTGTTTTAAAAATTGTTAAATAAATTTTTGTTAATAGTTACCAAAATAAAATGATATTTAGCAAAAAAAAAAATGCCAAAGTAGTTGTCTTAAAAGCTGCCATATTTATGTTTTGAATTTTGCACTTACGTCATTTTTTTTATATAGTCCAAATATCAGGTTTACGGACACAGTAGGAAACATTCCTTTATGTTTTTGTAATAAATTGTTGACACGATGCATTAATTTTATTTGAAATATAATTAAAAGTTATTTAAAAAAAGTACATACACTCATAACAAAAGGCCATACAAATAGTTGAAAATTCAGCTACTACAACAGAAAATAGTACCTGAATTTGCGCCAGAACAATTTCCAATGAAGCTCAGAATCACAGCCTGCAAAACTCAGGTGACCTAAGTATTTAAAGAACTAAATTTGAGTTAGCATTTGTAGTTAAATTAACTAAGCATTTAGCTAACATAACATAATTTTAAAGCTAAATCACAGAAGATTTAAGCTAAAAAGGTCTTTCTGGATCTGACCAGAGGCAGAAAAATACAATCGGCGCAGTGTTGGCAAAGCGTTGGCGATTGTCGGTTATACCTTGGCAGAACGGGCGATTAACTGTCTTGACAGTATTATACTGTTACCCGATTGATAACAGTGGCCAACCGTTGGTTTAAACGAACTTGCCACCGTTGGCATAACGTTAGTAATTCAAAAATATTTTGTGCTTTAAAATAGCCAAAAATTAAATAAATTTTAAGAAGTATGTATAATAGAACACATTTAAAAAGCAGCAAAACAGTTCGGTCTTAGTATGTACATCATATTTAAATGTGTGAAATATAATGAAATATTTAAAAAAAATGCTTCTAATTTGTTGTAATATTTGTATAAACAATATTGGCAACAAAATTAGCATGGGGTACTGGCAAAACACATGATTTGTAAACAAAATAGTGTTTTCCTAATACAATATTAGTTGTACCTTCAACGTGGGTATTTATTACCGGGATTATAGGTATCATACGTACGGGGTAACGATTTTTGGTCCATTTTGCTCTATTTCGTCTAGTTTTCGAGATATAGCCAATTTTATGATTTTAAATTGAAAGATATGAGCAAATAACACCATCTATAAGTGAGACTGATAGCGGAGACACAAAAAAATAATCGTTTAACAACAATCATGGTTTAAATTAACTGGCAAAATTTGTAAATATGAGAATCACTAATTACTAAATTTTAGGTCTAAAATTAAGTTCAAATACGGATGGAATTTGTTCTTGAGGTAAAATAATATATAATAAATGAAATAACTAATCATTTTAGTTAAATAACTGATTTAAACGATAACAACAGAAAAATTAGCTCAACCGAATTGGAACTCATTTAGCAGACTTTTGAACTAACTTTTTTTTTATGAGTGTATGTTTATACTTATACCTCTTTAATTTCACAAGTACCTTAGATAAAAGCTATATTTGTTAACTTGTAGTACTGTGTTTTTCGAGGGTTAACTGTAATTTGTTTAATGACCTAAAATTATCTATTTAGCGGCACTTTATTTTTTTATTCTCCTATATTATAATTTATTTTAAACGTCATAAATTGTTTAAATTCATTAAATATTTAATTAATTTCTAATCATTTATCATGAATTTTTATAATGGTTGTTGCAAAAACTTAAGAATTTGAGGAATACAATTTAAATTTATTCAATTTATGTGAATAGAGAATATTAATTTCAATTAATTATATATTGTTTAAAAGTATTCTCAAACGAAAGTGAATTGCGAAATAAATATTTTATAATTCATTTACAATTTGAGCAATCAATAAAATCCTTGAGAACACATGTTTTAGAAATTGTACTTTAAAATTAGCTTTGAGTATGTTAGACCTTCCGGTTGCTTTAGGTTTGAAGCTAGGCTAACTTTGTTAGCTCAGGATCCTTTCATTAAACTATACAAATTAAAACAAATAAATTTTTAAAAAAGATATTAGGGTGATCAATTATTCGTGATTTTTCCGAAAACCGGTTTTTGGTATTTCCGAATAGTTTAAATTTCAAAAAAAAAAAAAACAGTTAACCCGTTTTTAAATGTTATACAATTATACCCAAAAAATGATTTTCTTTTTTTATTAATTTGAATAATTCAAACTTTTTATTCGAATAATTATTAGTCATTTTTAATTAGCTTGAAAGAAATTTTTCAATGCTTTTCAAAAAAACAATTATAACTTTTACAAATCATTACCAATTTTGATTTATATGATAATTCTTTTGCATTCTAAACACATTATTAAGAGCTGTATGTACATCATTGAAAATGACTTAAATAAAACATATTTTAAATAAAAAAAATGTTATATACAAATCACAGACTATGCAGACAGGTTACCAATTACATATTCCAAAAAAGTAATCTTGAACCGTATGGTTTCGTTTACATTATAGTGATTTTCGGAGTGAGATAGAAATAACATCCCCCACATAAGTTGTATGGAACATTTTTTTTGTATATATCTATCCCTTTCTGTATATCACTATAATTTTCACATTTCATTTTGCAAATTTTCTTACCACCATTTTGGATTCATTAGCTGATTCCTGTCTGCGTAGTTTGTGATGCAAATATTGTTTAAAAATGTTTAAAAAACAGAAACCATGTGCTTTTTATTTACAAAAAAAATAAATATTTTTTGTTTGAATTTGTTAATGTAACCAAATAAAAAATGACAGAATAATAACATTGGACAATTCGAAAATGACACAGAAAAATAATAATTTTTGAGGTTATGAAAAATCTTTTTTATATGAGTAATGTAAAAAGTAAGTAAAAAGGATCTCTCGTGCAGACAATTTTTCAGAACATTGAGTTTTGAGCAATGAAGGTTGTAAAATTAATATATTGAAGCTAAAAAAGATTAGTTAAGAAAAAGCCAGTTATTCGAAAGCAAAAAGTCGGTTTATTCGATATTCTTAAATTTTACTTTTTAGAAAAACCTAAACCGACAACACACAAAAACCGGTTGAAAGCGGCTTTAAAATCCCGACTCGATCACCCTAAAAGACATAAAGCCTATGATACCTATAAAGTGTAGCGTGAAAATTTCAAAGCCTTACAAGTTCAATCTAAAGTCAAAATTTAACATTTTAGTTTTTATAATTTTAAAAATTTAGTTTTAAATTAGTAGATGGAAATAAATACATCCGCTTATAGCCCATCTTCTTGGACATTTTTTGGCTATACATCGTTTTCTTGTGGCAACCAAATAATTTTAAAAGCTTTATAACAATTTTCAAAACAACTCAGAAGTTCCACATTAGGCAACATGTACTCTAAATTGGAACTATATAAAAAACTCTCCAAAAACATATAAAATTGTTAGAAAATGAAGTATGTATCATTTAAATTAAATTCTTACCGTTTACAAAAATCCTACTAGGAAGTTTTTATAAAACTTTTTTGTTATTTAATTTATATATTTACGAAAAACTACACTCACAAGAACTTCTCCATAAAAAACAACAGTTATTTAAAAATTTAATCGGTAAAGTTGTTTCAATGGAATATACAGTTAAATTACCAAAGAAATATATTTTTTAACTTTCTGTCTGTTAGTTAACATATTCAGTTAAAATTTTCTGTTTAAAACAAAATGTTGTTATATTATATTGAGTATTGGAATAAAGGAAAACAATCTATTGTTTTTATTTATTTTGTCAATTAATTTTTCAACAGTTGAAAATAAACTAAAAAATACAATTGTTTTAAACGAAAAGTAAGTAGTCCTGTTTTTAACTGGTTTTCAGTTAATTCAATGTGTATATGCAGTAGTCTTTACGGAAAAAATATTGTGAGTGTACGCTTTATATTGCGTTTTTTGTATGCAATTTCACAATAAAATTACGGTAAACGTGTACATTCCAGTCGAAACTTTTTTTAAAATGGGAATTTTGACATAATCATGCAACAACGCGAAAAAAAACGAAAATTCTACTTTAGGGAAGATTTCATAACTTATACATCGTAAACGAATCGTATTATGAATGACCCCCATTATAAAAAAGTTGCATATAAAAAAATATATATAAAAATTTTACCTGAGCCGATATATATATATATATAATGTCCTATGGTTCCTTAAGAGGAACAAAGGGCCACACCTCAGCCGATAGTAAATTAGTATTTGATATTTTTTCGTTTTAACAAATTTCCCTACAGGTTGATAAAAAAAAAATTAAAAAATAGTGTAGAAAAATGTCTGAAAACTTGAGAACTGTAGCTTTCCTTAAAATTTGATCAAATTTAAAATGAAAAATATTGTGTAATTAATTTTTTAACTTCTATTCAGAATTTTCTTCTTTTTATAAAAAATACGAGAATACTAAGAGAAAAATATTTTTAAAAATTAGACAGTTTTGTCAAAAGAAAAATGGTTCTGAATAAAGAAAGTTTTCCATAAAAAACATGTAGTCTTAAACTCCTGTTGAATGAAGTAATAAATTGTTAAAATCACAATGTGTGACAAAATCAGTAATTTTTTTTGACATATTAATTATTTATTTCACAAGAAAAATTCTCGATTTCTTTGCAGTTAGGACATATTTTGAATTAGGAAATATTTGAAATTTTCCGTAAAGCTAGATGTTTAAAAAAAATAGTAATGTCAATTAACGGATTTACCTTGTGTATAATTTGTTTAAATTTTATGTATTGTCATGTTATTAAAAAAACATATTAAATATTAGTAACTAATAAAAATCAAATGCAAAAAATCATAAAGTTTTGATTGTTTTTTCCCAACATTAAAAAGTATGCGCCGATTAGTTTATAACCACATAAGTAAATAAGTATAAAAAACGTGTAACTATAATTTTGAATAATACAACAAAAAACAAGCAAGGGTGGCAATCGCAACTGATATAAAAGCGTAATCGATTTAAAACCGTTTAAAATTTAAACTTTTAATCGTTACTCTACAGCCGTTACTAATACAAAATCTTAACCGATATTAAACCGTTCGCAATATAACTCTGCTTCCTATAATGAACCCAATTCATTTGAAACCCAAACCAGCTTCAAATACCGTATAAAATATTTAACAAAAGCCGTAACCGTAGCTGATACCGAAATATATAAATCAAATTTTACAAATACCGTAACCGTTATTCGTTTCGGTTGCAATCCTTGACAACAAGTGTTTATGGCATTATACATAAAAATCAGTACATTTATATGCTAAAATATATGTAGATATTTTTTTTATTAAATGCGCTTCATTTAAAGTTAGAGTAGTTGTATACGAATATGCAAAATTGATGAACCAAATCAACTGGTTACACTAGAAAAACAGTGGAACTGAATACAGATGCATATTAAAGTTGTGATGATGGTCACGTTATTTGTGGTCGTTTTATTGGTTACTTGGAAATTCATACAGTAATAATATTATATTTGTATTCAATATGTAAGAAAATCTCAAGGTTTTATTTAATGGCAGTGATGTTACACTTGGTTTTGAGATTTTTTGTTCATCCGTTTGGTTTTTTCCAATTTATAAAAAAAAAAATCTATAAACAATTTAAAAAAAAGAGTTAATGGAACATAAAAAACTAACTTTAATTATAAAGTTCTTTATATATACATATATTTTTTTTTTGATACTAAAAATAATTGTCGTACATACACTCGAAGAAAAAAATTGAATTTGAAATAATTGTAAAAAATTAAAGTGTTATAGATAATTCGTTGAATGAACTGATAAAGTTTGCGAACATTTATTTTAAATGTTTACTCAACTTTAAGTCTACTTATTATAATTTTTTTTTTATTTTTCTGCTATAATTTTCCTATGTGTACACTAGAGTGTCCCGAATAGTGCACTTTATCGAGTTGGTTGAAGAAATAGCACTCAATCGATGCATATTAAAAGCTATATATGAGAAAAATAAGTAAAAAATGTTTTAAGTGGATCTACTTTTCCCTACCAGCAATTGAAGTTACCGGTTGTGGTGCATTTTAATCAACAAAAAGTTTAGATTTTTTTCGAATTTGAGTTCAAAAGTTTTGTAATTTTGGCTCATTACTGGAACAATATTTTTAAATTTTCTGTAAATTAAATTTGGTCTACGAGAGGATTCTTTAATGTAAACTAAGTACAATTTCTAAATTTTATATATATTTTTTTAATTTGTACCTAAATCATTTGTACACTCAGGGAACTTCTGCTTTAAAAATATGTCGTTGTATGGTTGTAATACAGTTTCTGTATTTATAATGTAAATGTCAGTAATTTGTAGAAAAAAAAAATAAATTGCTTACTAACCTTGTAGTTCATTTAAAAAAACAAACCACATCAAATGACTGTTTTATGATTTTACATTAATTTTTTACAGCAGTTTTTTTTATTAAAAAAATAAAAAAAATAAATGTTTGTTCATTTTTTACTAACATGTTGTTCATTTTTACTACTATTGTTAGTCATTTTTGAACATTAAAAAACAAATGACAATGCTAGTTGAATTTACTGAAATGTAAGTCGTCCTTTCTTTAAGTGAAATTACATTTGTTTTCAACTACATTTGCAGTGCTCTTTACCTACATAGTATTCTTAGCGTACTTGCTCAAAACTAAAAAATTCTCTGGTGGACCAAAAGTAGTCTACAGAAAATTTAAAAAGATTTTTCCAGTAATAAGCCGAAAATTACGAAACTTTTAAGCCCTATTTCGCAAAAAAAAATCGAAATTTTTTTTGGGCAAAATGCACCACAACCGGTAATATCAATCTGAAAAAAAAATCGAAATTTTTTTTGCTCAAAATGCACAACAACCGGTAATAACAATCTCGCAAAACAAATTCGAAATTTTTTTGGTCAAAATGCACCACAACCGGTAATATCAATCTCTGGCAGGGAACTGAAGATCCACTTCAAAACTTGTTTACTTATTTTTGCCATGTTTAGTTCTTTAAAACGCATCGATTTCATGGTATTCCTAAAGTTTTTTTTTTATTCGGAACACCCTAGTTTACACTCATCCATGCCTAAAAATACAAAATTACTATCAGCACAACAACAAATTTCGTAATTTCGTTATTTTACAAAAGTTTTTGTTAAATTGACATTTTTTGCTATTTTTTTTTGCATTGATTTTTATCAGTGTATTAAAAATTTAACTAATATGGTTAGATGTGTTTTTAACCATATGGATAATTTGCTTTTAAATGAATTTATTTGAAACGCTTAAAATGCTTTTTGTATGTTTGGCATAAAAATGTATGCATTTAAATAAAACGTGTATGTAGAATTGTTTAATGGCTTCATAAAATGTTTAAAAGCTTTTTAATTTAACTAAATATTTAAAGAAGAGTGGGAGATATTTTTTATATATATTTTGATTTAACAGAGGACAATAAAATCAAGAAACAAAATAACTGCATAAATAATTAGACTAGCTAATGGAGACTAGCTTTAATGAAACTGACGATAGATAGATTTATTTCAAGTTCTTCAAAAATTATTGTAATCCTTAGGTAACCGATGTAATTAATGTTAGTTGATGTACTCTAACGCTACTTCAAACATAAGCCGTCATCCGCAATCTTCAATATTCATGAAGTCTTTACAAAAACTAATTTAATCTAAAAAAAACCAGTTAATTAAATTTATGTTCTGTACCCAGTCATAAATTATTAATTTAACAATTATATACTAATAAATTCCTAATTTTTTTTTAACACAATGCATCATCAATAGCTTTAATTATTAGAAAATTTGAATACCTGTGCTATTGCACACGTTTTTCTTAAAATTTATTTAAACTTGTTTCGAATAAAAAATTTTAAAAACTGGATTTTTAAATTATTTTATAAATTTGGAACTTTATTATCACATGTTGCACTGAATTTTTGTGTTAATACTAGTTATGACATAATAATCAATAATCGTTGGATTATAAAAAAAAAATATAAATTGGCATTTCTTTAGAATAACTCAATTTTATTCGATTCTTTTTTATCTTAATCTAGAAATATTAAAAGAAAAAATTCTTTCCATATTTCCTTAACCATAAAACATTTTTTTAAAAAACGCGCGACAATATATTTTGCTATTTGTTTCCCTACCCAGCAAAATTTGTTAGAAGCGATTAGGGACATTATCAGTTTCAAATTAGGGTTACTAAAGACGATCTTACTAACAAGGGAGTTATACCGATGCGGACCCTGAAATCGCAATGAAACTTGGGTATGTTGTGAAGGAGCAAGGATAAGTATCATCTATGCATTTATTAGCTGCCCAATTTATTATTTAGACGTCAAAAGGTGGCGACAAATGTGATCCAAATGTGTTTTTTACGTTTTATTTAGGTTGGTTCCCAAAAAGTATATGCAAATTGGATATCGAATGAGATGTATTTCAAAGAAGTATCCAGTGGAGTCAAAGAAATATTAGAAATGTCTCAAACGATAATGTTTTTAATAAATTTCAGGCCCATTTTAACCCAAAAAAAAAATTCGATTGGTCAGGCATATTGCTTAGCAAATATTTCTTACTTTTATCGCCTATATCACATACCGACGTTTTAGTGGGCGTTCGGTGATCTGCGCAGGAATACATTTTTTGGAAGTAATTTTTTTAAATAATATAAACGATAAAAATACACAGAGAGAATTTGAGTGGATTATAAATAATGAAAATTTTTAGTAAACTAATGAAACTTTTCTTCATAAAGTAAACGAAAAATTCATTATATTTTATGAAAAACTTTATACTTTTTATGAATCTAATTTTGTGAGAAAATTTCTTCATTCAGTAAAAGAAACTTTAATCAATAAAGTGATATTTTCCATAAACTTTTTCTAAAACTTGCGTTAGAGTAGAATGGAGCAAAATTGATTATTAATAGGTTTTTTGTTAAAGTTCTGCATATTATATAGGCTCTAGCTTTTCTAAAACTTCGGGTTCTGATGAGATCTTTAGCGAGATCGAAATACTAGTATCAACCTAGCTAATATGTTTGATTTGCTTTATTTTTGTAAATATACGGAGGTTGAAAGCTCGTTATAAATTGAAAATAACATAAAAATAATCTCGATGTATATAAAAACAAAAAACTAACACTAAAATTTTTTTATATAAATAGAACATTTTTGGTCTTCAAAGTTTAGTAACGTCATGATGCTTGTTAGGAAAAGACCTAACCACGTGGTTGATTACTAAGAAGACAAGAATGGAGCAAAATTGATTATTAATAGGTTTTTTGTTAAAGTTCTGCCTATTATGCTGGCTCTTGCTTTTCTAAAACTTCGGGTTCTGATGAGATCTTTAGCCAGATCGAAATACTAGTATCAACCTAGCTAATATGTTTGATTTGCTTTATTTTTGTAAATATACGGAGGTTGAAAGCTCGTTATAAATTGAAAATAACATAAAAATAATCTCGATGTATATAAAAACAAAAAACTAATATAACTGTAAAATGAAGAGTTTCATTGAACGAATTCCAGTGCAAATTCATTGCATCTATGCAAAAATGTATTAATATCTCAGCAGAGATCTTGGCTCTTAGATATTGGGATAAAATCCTACACTCACAATATTTTTTCCGTAAAGACTACTGAATATACACATTAAACTAACTGAAAATCAGTTAAATACAGGACTACTCGCTTTTCATTTAAAATAATTGTATTTTTTATCAACTGTTGAAAAATTAATTGACAAAATCCATAAAAACAATAGATTGTTATCCTTTATTTCAATACTCAATATAATATAACAAATTTTTTATTCATAAGAAAATTTTAACTATTACGGAAAGTCCGTTTATTTGTTAATTTTGTTTATTTAATAACAGACAGAAAGTTAAAAAATATATTTCTTTGGTAATTTAACTGTATATTCCATTGAAACAACTTTACCGATAAAACTTTTAAATAACTGTTGATTTTTTATATTAAAGTTCTTGTGAGTGTACACTCAAAAAAATAAGTTAGTAGAAAAGTTAGTAAAACGTCTTGTAAATCAGGTATACTATTTTTTAGCAAATTTTTTGCTAAAATCGTGTTTTCAGCTAAAATTTTTGTTATACTTATCCAGCACTTAACTGTTTTATACTAATGTTTTACTAATATTATACTAATGTTTTACTAATTAATTTTGCTAAAAAAATTGTACTGACAAGCACATTAATAGTATGGACGATAACCAGATTGAAAGATATGCGCAGAATGAAGCAGATGTCGCGGCATGTCAAGATGTAGTAGAGAAGAGGAAAATGATACTAAAAAGTACAACTCTAATAAGACATATAAAAAAATCAACCATGGAAGATTTTTGTATCTGTTTTTCATACATATAACAAAATTAAGGATTAAAACAACTTAAATTTTGCGTTGTCACCGGCTTGTGGAAATAATTGTCTATTAATTAAATAAAAGACAAAATAAAATATTTAAATTTAATATGTATTTCTAAACTAAATGTTTATAGATTAATAATCTAGTGTGGTCAAATTGCAAACAAACATATACAGACATGTAGACAGAGTAAAGCGAAATACACACATCTTAGGTAGATTTTTATGTTTCCCTTTTCTTATTGCAAAAGAAGGCTTGTTTTTATCGTTTCGTTTGTTTTTGTTTATTTTTCGTTTCGTTTCTATAATTATCTTCGGCAGTTGCGTCCTTTAAAAGCTAGCATCATTTAGACAACCATTGATGTAAGTAGTTGAAAGAAAATTTTTTTATGTTATATATATTTATTTCTATATATTTTCAGATATTAAATTAATTCATGTCGTCAATGTGGGAAAATGAAAATTTTTATGTTTCGTAATTATTGTATATTATTTTTAAAAGAATCACAAAAATATGTTTTATGATTTTCAGCAAATAAATTAACTAAATTACAATTTTTCTACAAATTTTTTGCGTTTTTTTTTCAGTCTACTAAAATTCTGCAAAAACTTTATTAATTTTTAGCAAGGCTTTTTTATTTCTAATCCACTAAGTGTTAGCAAAACTTTTGCTGAATCTACAAATTGTGTTGCTAAAAATCAGCTCGCTGATTTTCAGCAAAAGATTTTGCTGACATTAGCAATTTTTTTGCAAGCACCCTCCTGACTAAAATTTTGCTGAGTCAGCAACATTTTTTGCTGACTTTACAAACTTTTTTTTTTGAGTGTAGTTAAAGCGATTAAAAAGTTATTTAAGTTTAGGGGGTTATTTATAACAAATATAAATAATTTTGGAGCATTATTTACAAATACTTAAACAAATTTATCGGCTACTCCATTAAACCAAGTTTAATTCGCGATTTTCTTTTTTTTTTTTAAGTTACAAAAAAATAAATTGCAATCATTTTTAAGTAAGATGGTAAGTCTAGCTGAATGTATTACAAAACCGGTTTCAGAAGTTGCAATATACTATAAAATTTTCGAGATATCGGTAAAAGGGTATTTTTTGCGTCTGGCGTAGTTAAATGTTTGTAACTCAGTCGTTTTTTAACCGATTTTTAATTTTGAAACTGTATTTAAATGAAAATTATCTGGTGTTTCCAAATATATATAAATATATTTTCTTTATATTATTAATATAAATATATAGAGACTTTTTTTAATAAAAATTATAATTTTTTTAAACTTTTTCAATTTCTACAAGTTTTTTCTTCGAATCTGCTTTTAAACCAACAATATTCTTAAAGCAAGTGTTGTCCTGAGTAAAATGATACTTCATTTGTTCAATCGGTACCATAGCTTCTACTCAGTAAAACTTACTTTCATACTATTGTTGTTTTAAAAGAATATTTAAAAAAACCTTTGTAGAATTTGAAAAAGTTAAAAAGCATTTAAAATTTTAATTGGTATTAAGAAAATCTCTTCATATTTATATTATTAATATAAAAAATTTATATGTTTGGAAAGACCACTTAATTTTCTTCGGAATACTGATTAAAAATTCAAAATCGGTAAAAACCTGACTGAGCTACAAAGATTTAAATGAGCCATACGCAAAAAAATAGTCTTTACCGTTATCTCGAAAATTTGAAGGTATATTGCAACTTCTCAAACCGGGTGTATAAAACACTCAGCTAGAGTTAGAACCTACACTAGGTCACTTGCAAAGTTATTTTTTACTGTAGGACAGTGCTATTTGTTTTTATAGAATACAATTTTATTTTTATATTATTTTTAAAAAGACATTTAAATGGGTGCCTTAATACAAAATTTTTAAATTAATCTTAACAAATCTGAAAATTATAAATGTTTGTTCATTTTACTTTGAAAAATGCTATAGGCATTATTTAAAGAATAATTAAAAATAGTTAAGCCTCGAGGCCCAAAAAGGTGAAAGTACAACGCTTTGGCAAAAATAATATATTTTGAAAATGTATATTCTTTTTTTAAATTTAGAGTGGTAAAATTAAAAAAAAATTTATTAAACAAATTGCATAAAAAGTTTTAAAGTTGAAACAAATGTTATTTTACATTATAAAAATGAGAGGTTTTCGAGAAAATAAAAACGCCATTCTTTTAGTAGCTCCATAAGGTTTGAATCGAAAAACACATGGTCATTTTTTGGCCGATCTTGCGTAGAATGACCGATGTTTTTTTTTTAGTATTTTTTTTAGTATATGTTATTTCAAATACTTGTTTTGTTGAAATTAAAAACGAGATTAAAAATTAAAGATACACCTCAGATCCTGTTCCATGGAACTCGGGGAAAAGAACCTGTCCTAAGAAATATTTATATGTAGTCTGTTCTAAACAAATTTGCTGGGATGCTTATTTGGAACTGACGAATAAAAAGAAATTTTTTCGTTTTTTAATTCAGAATATAAATATTTAAATTAAAAAAAATTATGTTTACTAATAAATAACCTTGAATTAATAAATTTTATAGTTATCATAAGATAATTCTTGTTTTTAAATATTAAAATATGGAATATCTAAAAACCGTTATTTCTAATTGACCTGTTATTAATAAGATATAAATCTGGTTATATTTATGGTGTCTTCAACCACTGGCATGCGAAATATTTCTAAAAAAATAAAATATTATGGTATATTTTATAAAAAATCTACTCTTTTTGCACTTTTTCATTAAAACATTTCAGAAACTCAAGATTTCCAATTTTCTTCTAAAAAAAAAATAATTTTACCAATATTTTTAATTTTAACTTACAATTTGTAAAAAAATTAAAGTTGTTACAATTTAATTGGCGTTATTTCTCACCTTTTACTATTTTCACGCATTTACTTGCGAAATTCATTATTACTCGTATTAAATATATTCATTTTGTATTTTTTTTTTTTTTTTTTTTTTTTTTGATTTATTAAAAATTTTGTATTACATGCATGCACTCAGAAAAATTTTGTAGTTACGCGATCAAAAAAGTTTCTATACTTGACATCATTATATATGCTTATATGTGTGGCAATATGTTACGATATATGTTTATACTAATGTTATGATTCTTTTTTAATATGGCGTAATATATCATCATATATCATAATATCGTATGTTATATATTTATTAGCATATCTTGTATATCTCATCATATGAAATGGATATAAATCTATAAATGACCTTATATTCTACCATATCTGATCATATGTAAGTGTATATGGTACAATTAATCAAAAATAATTCACTTTTATACATAATTATATATGGCAAAACATATCATTATATATAAATATATATAATAAAATTAAAAGAAAATTTTAGTAAACAAGATGCTATGCTCTTATTCAATCAAAAAAAATAAATAAAATTAGCCCGATTAAAAAAAATGCTACATGATGCTGCAAAGAAATGTATCAAATTTGATATAGCCTTATATCTAATTAAAAAACAATTTTATCCGAAAAATGGTATATCGTATTGTACTTAATTTGATACGTTTCAATTCAATTTGATGAAAATAATTTTTTTAAATTGAATGCAGGGGCTTAATATTATGGTCCTACTATAAAGAGCCAAATTTAAATTTAATGTGCAGTTAAATTTTCATTTTATATGCTTAACAATACAAAATGTTTATGTCAAACTAAAATTTTTGGAGTTTGATATACATTTTAAATTGTCATGTTCATTTTATATAATTTCAATAGATGTTTTCAATGTAAATTTTCGACTTGATATCAAAATTTTGAGAAGAATGTTATGGATTTCAAAACAAAAACGACACTTTTCCATAACTTTAACTTGTTCACATGGGTCATTACATTGTTTTGTTTAATCCCATATATTATTTGAATTCTCTCAATCCAATTATATATTGCCTGTTTAATAACAAGTGTTATAACCTATTCTAAGATACAATTAAATATGCCGTTTTATGAAAAGTTACAGCGGCAAGTAACATTGTATCTTAATATACATGATGTCATACTTAAGTATATTAACATTTCTTTAACATTCTTTGAAGTTGTTTTTACAATAATTTATATGACTGTTGGTGTAAAATGTGTAAATGCAAATATCATATTTTACCTATTCTAGCAGTAGTCTTTAAACAAATTTTAAGAAACATAATATATTTTTGCGGATTATATATTATAATATATATATTAAATATATTATGGGATTAGGTTTTTCAAATTCCCGACATTTTTCGCGTCATTTCCAAAATAAATATTTATTAAGATTTTGATAGGGAAAGCTTATTTTTCTTAAAACATATTTAAATTTAACGATCCCTGTTAATGCAGGAATAACTTTAAACATTTATTTTACTAAAAACAAATTGAAATATTTTTTCAAAACTTTTTCAAAATTCGTTTTTTTAATGGCGTAGTAAAATATTTTATTTATATTTAAGAGCAAGAGAAAAGTTTTGATTGGTTATTGGATTTGAGCAAAATTTTCCCGGGAATTCCGACCAAAGTGTCCGCGAATCAGGTAGTGAATAATCGACAAAATTCCCGGGAAAATCGTTTCAGTAATTAGACTTTTACAATCGTATTGATATTTAATGACACAAAAGCTTTTAAGCAATTCATGGGCATCAAAATTTGCAAAAATAACGACCACATTAACCAAAAAGTATTTTAATAAAAGTTATTCAGTAATGTAGGTCCATTATAACAACTTTAATGGAAAAAAACGTAAAACAACTGCATTTTTAAAAAGTTCACTTCATGTGTGTGGTTTTTGTTCAAAACTTACTTAAAAAGCGATTTTTACTATTAACTTAGTGGTGTTACGTAGATATTTAACAAAAATCATAATGTGTAGCTTTAGTCTTAAATTGTAGTTTTGCTAAATACGAAGTTTTGCTCTCATTAAGGCCATACTTTTTTAAAGTAAATTTTTTGTGGTACTTTTCGCGTACCGTGAAGTTAGTGGTACTCAAATCAAAAAGACCCTGCTAAAGAAAATGTTTGAAACAATACAAACAAATAAAGTTTGTAGTTTTGCGTTACATATGTGTATCTCAAACTGGTACTTTTTGGGGAACTTTACCCTTGATAAAAATTTTAAATGAAAGATAATTTTTGCAAGTTGACATTGTATCATTATATCGAAAATTATTCTCCTAAAATTTTATTCATTATTTTTTTAATTCATATTTCTTGAACTTTACAGAGTTTGAACTTTTTTCTATGCACTGTGAAAGTTTTGACGGAAAACTCGCAGAAATAAAATTGGATATTGTTAAACAAACTAATTAAGAGATATTTAGTTTAAATGCCTTTTTATTGAAACAACATATTAAAAATCGGTTGCCACTGTGTAGCACTAACGTATGGACTGATTTTCGATAGGTTTGTTTTTGTTGTTTGTTGTAGGGGACTAAAAAACAAGGTCACTGACATAAAGACATTTTGAAATTTTTATCAGTTTTTTTTTTTTTTGAAAAATAAAAAACCATATCATTTTTCTAATTTTTAATTTTAACCTAATGAAAATCAAAATTTTAAAATTCTGGCTGCATTAGGAAATAAAAAATTTATTCGTTTGTAAAAAATAATAAAACTTTTATTCTTAGTTGAGTACTTATGGCCGCATAATGGCACCCGATTTAGCCTTTTAAAAGGTTCGATAATGAAATGGTCACCAGGGTTGCCATGGTAATCTGAGTATTAAATTATAATGTTGAGAATAATAATTTTTTAATAAACAAATTTTTATTTTTTTATAATTGTTGAAATATTGTTGTTTATATTGATTTCTAAAAAATTGACTACCATAAAATGAGTAATATTACGCATATATTTAAGCATGTTGTGCCAAAAAGTAACGTTTTGTGAGAAATATTCATATTTTAATAAAGTTAGTACACTAATTGTGTTTCTAAAATTACACATATAATGTGTAAAATTGATTAATTTACACGCAATGAGGGAATTTACCCAATTTATATTAAAAAACTGTTTTTTTTGGGTACCCAAAGAGAATTTTAGTGGAGGAAAAGTAATGAAAAGTTGTAGAAAACTAATAAAACTTTTCTTCATAAAGTAAACGAAAAATTCATTATATTTTATGAAAAACTTTATACATTTTATGAATCTAATTTTTTGAGAAAATTTCTTCATTCAGTAAATGAAACTTTAATCAATAAAGTGATATTTTGCGTTAGAGTAATGAAGAGTTTCATTGAACGAATTCCAGTGCAAATTCATTGCACCTATGCAAAAATGTATTAATATCTCAGCAGAGATCTTGGCTCTTAGATATTGGGATAAAATCCTACACTCACAATATTTTTTCCGTAACCCTATCGATTGCAACCCTATCGATTAAACGTCAAAAAAAAATTAAGTGATTTTGCAAAATATTAAAAATTGTTAAAAAAAATATTAATTGAACATTTATAATAAAAAAAAAGTTTTTAATAAAATAAACAGATTCTGTAGAATTTGAATTATATAAAATATGTCTAAAGCAAATCGTCGTAGTATCAAAAACAATAAGAAAAATTGCAGCCAATGTAATTTAGTGGTAAACGAAGAAGAAGATGATTTTATTGTTTGCGACAAGTGCAATAAGATTTATCATGTAGTTTGTACACAACTAGATAAACGCAAGTATGAATTCTTCTTGCAGCATGAAGATGCAGAGTTTGTTTGTCATCAATGTGATTGTAGTGGTACCATTAAAACTGAGCTGAACGAGATCAAAAGAGATTTAAAGAAATTAGACAGTTTGCAAGAAACTATGAACTTCATGGCAAAACAATACGATGACATTTTGAAGGGTGTTGTGGAAAACAAGAAAAAAATTGAAACTGTCCAAAAAGAAAACAAAATATTAAAGCAAGAAGTAAAAACATTGAAAAATTCGATTAAATTTCTAAATGATCAGCGAGTTAAACATGATTGTTTAGTAAGTGGAGTAGAGGTACCAACTGGATCGTCAGCTGTCGATACGATTTTGAAGCTTACAAGTAAAGTTGGTGTAGAGTTAAATGCGGATAGTATTGATGATGCCTATTTTATTAAAAAGCGTAACCATAGAAGTGGCAAGAATGAAAAGAAAAATGAGGATAAAGCTGAGAAACAGACTGTGGTTGTAAAATTTAATTCTAAAAAATCTAAAGAGAAATTAATGTCTGTAAAACCAAAGCTAAGGGAAACTGAATCAAACATTTTCGTTAACGACTTCCTTAGTAGAGAAACACTTAGTTTGCTAAATCATGCTAAAACATTAAAAACCGTTGGGTATCGTGCTGCCTATGCTGCTGGTGGTAAAATTTTTGTGAAAAAAAGTGAGCTGTCTAAGCCGAAATTCATAGCTAATGAAGAAGAAGTGGATGAACTGTTACTGGAGGCAACAACAAATCGTTCAAGGAATCGCAGATCTCGACTTGGTACTGAGCGTGAAGCAGAAGCAGATAATGATGATGATGTTTATTTATCGCCTTAGTTTGTTTTATTTATAAATTTGTAGATATTTTTATTTTTATATAATTTATTTTTTTTTCCCTATGATTAATAATCAGTATTTTTTTAATTTAAAATCTTTTGCTAATTGCATAAAAAACAATACAAGTTCCTGTTTTTCAATAATCTCTATAAACGTTAGGAGTATTTCTTCAATAAATAAATTTAATGAATTTAAAGCTTTAGTTGCTAGGTTACCACGGCTACCCTATATTATTGTTGTTCAAGAGACATGGTTCATGGAAAATCTAGTTCAACTATACAATATTCCAGGTTACAATAGTGTTCATTGTTGTAGACGCGATGGCTATGGAGGTACGTCAGTTTTTATTCAAGAACACTTACAATATAAAATTGAAATGTGTGAAAGTAAAACATTTACAGATTTGATTGTTTTAACGTTAGAAAATAATAAAATTAATGGTAAATCTATACAATTTGCCTCGTTCTATCGATCACAGAAATGTAACACAGATAGATTTTTATCGTTCCTGGAGAATCTTCTTCACAGTTATGGGCGGAATCCATGCATTTTTGCTGGAGATTCGAATATTGATGCTTTAAAAATACATTCGTCAGAAAATTTGTTAAACTTGCTTGCAAATTATGACTTTAAAAATTGTCATACACTGGTTACTCGGCCGGAAAGTGAAACATCCATAGATCATATTTACAGTAACATCCAAAATTATTTGTCTATTGAATCCGTGGAATATGAACTATCAGACCATAATCTTATTTCTTGCAGAATCAGAATTGAAGTTCAAAACCAAATATTAAGAGAAAACGTTTCTTTGTGTTGTGATTATAATCGTGTTTATGATTACATTCGTAACTATCTGCCGAATATAAACCAAACAGGAGATCCATCAATTGATACATCTCTGGTAGTATCTTGTGTTGAAACTCTACCTTTGAAAAAAGACAAAAAAGGTCAATTAGAGCAGAAATTACTCCATGGATGACTTTTAATTTGCAAAAATTAATATGTTACAAAAACAAACTTTTAAAGCAACGGCGAAAAAAACCTGGAAGCTTAGATATTGAAGAAAGATTGAAAAGAGTTAGCAATGTTATAAAGAAAGCTTCTAAAGAGTCTATGAACAACTTCTATAAAAACAAACTTAATGAAATTCAACATGATCCAAAAAAGAGCTGGAGGTTTTTGAATGAGACACTTGGAAGGGTTCCGAAAAAATCAATAAATATTAAAGATTCTAATGGTCAGCTTATTTTAGATGATTCTGAAAAGGCGGAGGTACTAAATAGCTATTTTATTCAATCAATTAAGGATGTCAAGCTAAAAATTGAGCAATTTCCAACTGACTCGTATAATTCTTTACGAACAATGGTACGTAATAATAATATATTTCATCTTAATAATACAACATATGAAGAGGTAGAGGATGTAATATTAAAGATAAAACCAAATAAAAGCTCTGGACATGATAATATATTGCCCAAAATTATATTGAGTAATAAGAATGAGTTTACTACTATTTTTGTAAATATTTTTAATAATATGGTAAATATGAGCATTTATCCTGATATTTTAAAAATTCATAAGGTAATACCGATTCCAAAAGGAATCAATAGTTGTACGTCCGATATGTATAGACCAATTTCTATTCTGTCTAGCATTGATAATGTGTTCGAAAGAATCTTACACAATCAAATTTCTACTTTTATGGAAACCCATAATTTGCTAAATGATTTTCAATATGGATTCCGGAAAGCGTGTGGTACAGAGGAAGCTGCCGTAAATGTCGTTAATTTTATTTGTAAAGGTCTAGATGATGGACATTGTGGCGTGGCAGGTTTATTTTACGATTTTACAAAGGCATTTGATTTAATTGATCATGACATCTTGTTACAAAAACTTGAGTGTTATGGTATATGTGGTAGAGAACTATCTCTTTTGGGAAGTTATTTGAGAAATCGCAAGCAATTTGTCCAGATTGGTGCTAGTAAAAGTTCATTTCGTGAAGTTGAACATGGAGTACCGCAAGGCAGCGTAATTGGACCTTTATTGTTCACTATTTATCTTAATGACTTGAAAAATCTTGAACTTACTGGTAAAATTTTTATATATGCAGATGACATTAGTTTATTTTACCCTTACAAGCATGAAACAGTAGCTAAAGTGTATATTGAACGAGACGCGGCATTAATATCAGAGTTTACGAGAATAAATAAACTTTTTTTAAATGCTAACAAAACTCGATTGATGAGATTTAAACCATATTCGGATCAGACCAATTTTAGTGTTTTTGTAGATGGAAAAGAAATCATGGAAGTCAGTTCTATTAAGTATTTAGGTATACAACTGCAAAGGAATCTTGCTTGGAGTCAACATATCCAGAATGTTAAGATAAAAACAGCCCAAGCTGTTGGTTTTCTATACAAGTTTAAAAACAAATTTGATAAAAACACGAAATTATTAATTTATAATGCACTAGTTCAAAGCCACTTTAATTATTTAGCTATTTTGTATGGTTATAAAAAAAGTTCTGAGTTAAAAGGGTTGCAACGTATGCAAAATAAAGCTTTAAAAGTGGTAGCTAATCTTCCCATCACACATTCAACTTTAACATTATATACCGACGTTTTTAAAACTGTATTACCTATCTATGGCATTTACAAAATGAAATTACTAATGTATGTTTTTAAGTGTTTAAACAGCATTGGTCATCATACCATACATTTTTCGAGTTATCAGCACTCGCTCAATACAAGGAATAATATGAATTTAGCAGTAGCATGGTGTAGGCTAGAAACAACAAAGCAACGTATTGAGTATATGGGTAGTCGTGAATATAATAATTTACCGCCAAATTTGAAAAATATAAATAGCATTTCTTTATTCAAAACACGTTTAAAGAATTTTTTACATCAAAACATAGAGGAACTTCTAATGTAATTATAATTTATATTGAATGTTAAAATATTATTTTTAATTTTGTTTTCTTTCTTTTATTTTAATATATTTTAATATATTTTTTTTTTTTTTTTTTGTATTATTATTATTATTTAGTTATGGTTAACTAGGAAATATTTCTTAAGTATGCAATATATTATTGCCAACTCGCCTCTATAATGCCTTCAAGGCGCAGAGGCACATAAATTGTAATGCATTTTGTTTGTTGAAAATAAAATAAATAAAAATAAAAATAATAAAAAAGACTACTGAATATACACATTAAACTAACTGAAAATCAGTTAAATACAGGACTACTCGCTTTTCATTTAAAATAATTGTATTTTTTATCAACTGTTGAAAAATTAATTGACAAAATCCATAAAAACAATAGATTGTTATCCTTTATTTCAATACTCAATATAATATAACAAATTTTTTATTCATAAGAAAATTTTAACTATTACGGAAAGTCCGTTTATTTGTTAATTTTGTTTATTTAATAACAGACAGAAAGTTAAAAAATATATTTCTTTGGTAATTTAACTGTATATTCCATTGAAACAACTTTACCGATAAAACTTTTAAATAACTGTTGATTTTTTATATAAAAGTTCTTGTGAGTGTACACTCAAAAAAATAAGTTAGTAGAAAAGTTAGTAAAACGTCTTGTAAATCAGGTATACTATTTTTTAGCAAATTTTTTGCTAAAATCGTGTTTTCAGCTAAAATTTTTGTTATACTTATCCAGCACTTAACTGTTTTATACTAATGTTTTACTAATATTATACTAATGTTTTACTAATTAATTTTGCTAAAAAAATTGTACTGATAAGCACATTAATAGTATGGACGACAACCAGATTGAAAGATATGCGCAGAATGAAGCAGATGTCGCGGCATGTCAAGATGTAGTAGAGAAGAGGAAAATGATACTAAGAAGTACAACTCTAATAAGACATATAAAAAAATCAACCATGGAAGATTTTTGTATCTGTTTTTCATACATATAACAAAATTAAGGATTAAAACAACTTACATTTTGCGTTGTCACCGGCTTGTGGAAATAATTGTCTATTAATTAAATAAAAGACAAAATAAAATATTTAAATTTAATATGTATTTCTAAACTAAATGTTTATAGATTAATAATCTAGTGTGGTCAAATTGCAAACAAACATATACAGACATGTAGACAGAGTAAAGCGAAATACACACATCTTAGGTAGATTTTTATGTTTCCCTTTTCTTATTGCAAAAGAAGGCTTGTTTTTATCGTTTCGTTTGTTTTTGTTTATTTTTCGTTTCGTTTCTATAATTATCTTCGGCAGTTGCGTCCTTTAAAAGCTAGCATCATTTAGACAACCATTGATGTAAGTAGTTGAAAGAAAATTTTTTTTATGTTATATATATTTATTTCTATATATTTTCAGATATTAAATTAATTCATGTCGTCAATGTGGGAAAATGAAAATTTTTATGTTTCGTAATTATTGTATATTATTTTTAAAAGAATCACAAAAATATGTTTTATGATTTTCAGCAAATAAATTAACTAAATTACAATTTTTCTACAAATTTTTTGCGTTTTTTTTTCAGTCTACTAAAATTCTGCAAAAACTTTATTAATTTTTAGCAAGGCTTTTTTATTTCTAATCCACTAAGTGTTAGCAAAACTTTTGCTGAATCTACAAATTGTGTTGCTAAAAATCAGCTCGCTGATTTTCAGCAAAAGATTTTGCTGACATTAGCAATTTTTTTGCAAGCACCCTCCTGACTAAAATTTTGCTGAGTCAGCAACATTTTTTGCTGACTTTACAAACTTTTTTTTTTGAGTGTAGTTAAAGCGATTAAAAAGTTATTTAAGTTTAGGGGGTTATTTATAACAAATATAAATAATTTTGGAGCATTATTTACAAATACTTAAACAAATTTATCGGCTACTCCATTAAACCAAGTTTAATTCGCGATTTTCTTTTTTTTTTAAGTTACAAAAAAATAAATTGCAATCATTTTTTAAGTAAGATGGTAAGTCTAGCTGAATGTATTACAAAACCGGTTTCAGAAGTTGCAATATACTATAAAATTTTCGAGATATCGGTAAAAGGGTATTTTTTGCGTCTGGCGTAGTTAAATGTTTGTAACTCAGTCGTTTTTTAATTTTGAAACTGTATTTAAATGAAAATTATCTGGTGTTTCCAAATATATATAAATATATTTTCTTTATATTATTAATATAAATATATAGAGACTTTTTTTAATAAAAATTATAATTTTTTTAAACTTTTTCAATTTCTACAAGTTTTTTCTTCGAATCTGCTTTTAAACCAACAATATTCTTAAAGCAAGTGTTGTCCTGAGTAAAATGATACTTCATTTGTTCAATCGGTACCATAGCTTCTACTCAGTAAAACTTACTTTCATACTATTGTTGTTTTAAAAGAATATTTAAAAAAACCTTTGTAGAATTTGAAAAAGTTAAAAAGCATTTAAAATTTTAATTGGTATTAAGAAAATCTCTTCATATTTATATTATTAATATAAAAAATTTATATGTTTGGAAAGACCACTTAATTTTCTTCGGAATACTGATTAAAAATTCAAAATCGGTAAAAACCTGAAACCTTTAAATGAGCCATACGCAAAAAAAATAGTCTTTACCGTTATCTCGAAAATTTGAAGGTATATTGCAAATTCTCAAACCGGGTGTATAAAACACTCAGCTAGAGTTAGAACCTACACTAGGTCACTTGCAAAGTTATTTTTTACTGTAGGACAGTGCTATTTGTTTTTATAGAATACAATTTTATTTTTATATTATTTTTAAAAAGACATTTAAATGGGTGCCTTAATACAAAATTTTTAAATTAATCTTAACAAATCTGAAAATTATAAATGTTTGTTCATTTTACTTTAAAAAATGCTATAGGCATTATTTAAAGAATAATTAAAAATAGTTAAGCCTCGAGGCCCAAAAAAGTGAAAGTGCAACGCTTTGGCAAAAATAATATATTTTGAAAATGTATATTCTTTTTTTAAATTTAGAGTGGTAAAATTAAAAAAAATTTATTAAACAAATTGCATAAAAAGTTTTAAAGTTAAAACAAATGTTATTTTACATTATAAAAATGTGAGGTTTTCGAGAAAATAAAAACGCCATTCTATTAGTAGCTCCATAAGGTTTGAATCGAAAAACACATGGTAATTTTTTGGCCGATCTTTCGTAGAATGACTTTATTAGTGGGCGTTGTGGTGTGATGGTTAGCGCGTTGGACTTTTACACAGAAGGTCCCGGGTTCGATCCCCGGTGCCGGCAACATCAAAATAATATGTATGAGTTTTTTCTATCTCTCATACGTATCGCAATGTCCACCTTCGGTGTTCCCATAGCACTTAACCCCACCGAAGTAAAATAATGAATCAGGGCTATGAACCAAAAAGCTTCAATAAAGTTCGCCAACTCTCCATCAGGTGGCGAGCAACAACTGTTCTAAGTCTTATCATCTCGCGCAATTACAGTGTTGCCATGTCTGAAGCCCTTCATCTTTCCCCACCTTTCATCTCTATACTATCCCTTTCCAAAGAAAGCAACACACTAAATATAGGAAGTATTTCCTGAGTGTTGCCTCTCTTTTAAAAAAAAAAAAAAAAAAAATATATATCTCCAATATTTCGTCATTCTTTGAATGACATCTTCAGGGAGCATGAACAACAACAAACAATATTAAAAAAAAAAATTTCTGCCGCTACCCTTCACTCTGCTTAACACAACATTTAAAACTCAACGAGACCTAGAGCTCAATTATTTAATAGTCATTCATTTCAAAGGTCGAAAAACTTTTCATAATTTATAAATAATGACAAGCTTCATACTTTTTATGAAAATATTTTTTTTCTGAAACTTCATCATTGAGAAAGAGTAATTTTTAATAAATGAAATGACATTTTTCATAGAATTTTATGAATACTTTCAAAAAACGAGTTCCAGTGCGACTTTGTTGCCTTTATGGAAAAATTAATGAATATCATGCAGAGAATTTTCTCAGTATAACTAAAGAAAAATTTGATTAAAGTTTAAACAAAACACACCCGGATAGAAGCAAATTTCAGTTTGAAAAAAATGACGACAAAAAGTGACTATGCCATCCTTTTGAGGGCGATCTGCCCTTCCAGAAACCGTATCCCATGAAATCTTAGCTGATCCTGTTTCAGAAATATCAACATTTCAATTTCAAGATCCAGAATCTTCGAATTTTCAAATTTGAGTCTTACTAAAAAGTCCATAATTTTTAAACAACTTAAAATAATTTGATTCTTCAAGCTTTCTTAAGCTATATAATATTGTATGGGTAACTTCCCGAAAAAATTCATAATTTTTGTTCAAGGTGAAAAATACTTAACTGCAAGTTTTATTAACAGAGTTGAAATCATTTCCACACCATCCTTGGGATAGACACCTCGGCGCGTTTTTTTAAAGTGGTATCTCCAATAGACCTAATCCACTAATAAACAATGTTTTTTATAAATGCTGAGGTGCATCAATATAAATAACATTGTGGTTGGTATAAAAAAAATGTTACCACTCTTATTTTATCTTTCAAAGAAAACACTTCAAGATCTTTAAACTTTTCAATATGGATTCAACAAATATACCATCTAAATTTTCAAATTTAGATCATAAATGTATTCACGAAGAAAATAGATTAAAAGTATGTGCTCCATGCGGACAGAAAATTGTATTTGGGAGTAAAAATACAAATACATTTTTTATATCTAATAAACTTGAAGGCCTTGTAAAAAGGTTCATTAACAATAACTTCGATATAAATAATGTCAAGTATCCCAAGTCAATTTGCGTTACATGTCGGTTTACTTTGTGTAATAGATGTTTTATCTAAAATATTTTTTTTAGTGTACTTCTACGTTTCTTATATTAAGCATATTTTACAATACATCGCTTTAAAAATAGTTAGTAGCAGTTTAAATTTCAAAACTTAATAATTTTCAAAACAAATTATTTATGATGATTTTTAAAATAAATTTACAAAGCTGAGCATAAATTTTAATTTGACAAAATTCATCAATCACTTTAAAGATGAATGAAAGCTAAACTAAAAAAAAAATATATAAAAATTAAATACAAAGTATGTTGGTTATATTTTTTTTTACCAGAATTTTCAATACTAATTTAAACAACAAGAAGCTGTAAAACATGTTATAACATGAACACATAATTTTAACCGAAGAAAAATGTTTTTCAATATTACAAAAAAAAGACAAAAACAATGATGAAAATTCTATACAAATGAAGATGATTGCGGTGATGAAGATGATGATCATCATTTAAAAAATGTGGAACAACAACAAATTATTAAATGTTTTATAACAAAAAAGTAGACAGACGGATACATTGAACATATTTTGCCGCCAAAAAAAACATTGTTTTATACAAGTTTATTCGACACTTATAGACAATTTTTAACCATGTTGCTTGCATTTTAGTTTTGTCTAAATTATATGTTAAACATCTTGATTTTTTGTACATAATATTTTTTTTTTTTTTTCAGATAAAGATTTTTTTTAATTATACAAATTCATAGAGGCTTTTTTTTTACAACCAACAACTTTTTTTTGAAGATCTTCTTAAAACACCATAGTTGTAACAATTTAAAATACAATCACCATTAACAATCCGCCCCAAACATCCTTGAATATTAAAACATTGAACAGACATTTTAACTGAACAAAAAACTATTACGCAAAAAAATAGTTTTTTCCGAGCAAGTTTTTTTTTTTTTTTTTTTTTAAATTCAAGATTCACATAAATCTTTGTTAAGTTTAGGAATATTTTATTTTTTATTTTAGAAAAGTTGTATTGACCAACATTAAATCTCCGAAGAGTTAATAGTAGTTGAACGATATTTTTAACTGTGTAATTATAATTTTACAGTTTTTTTGTTGCCATCTTTTTAAAAAACTAAACCTTACCATTTTTGTATTAAACTCTAAAGACTTCTACAATTAGATGAAGTTTGGAAAAGAAGAAGCCACACATTATACATTTTACAGGCATATTATAAATTCTTGTCAACATTCTTAATTTAAAGCCGTCAACTGACAAAAATCAATTAATTTTCGTTGAACAAGTATTTATGTATTTTAAAAACTTTAAAAAATATTAACTCTTACAAGGAAACTATACAGTGGCGAATCCGCAGATTTTAAAGGAACTTGAATATGTTGCTGTGGCTAGTTCGGTTAAAGATCATGAATATTTTTTCCATATTAACAGAAAAATTATAATTTTGTTTGTGATAACATACTTTAATTAACAGAAAAGCACTTAGAAAAAAAGTTATTAACTTTCTAGCCCGCAACGGCCTTCATCAACATTCTGTGGCGTACCCAATGGGTATGTCAGAGAGAGGCTCAGAAGATGGAGGGAGTCGGAGTTTGGGGCCTATTGGGCCAGATCGCCTGGGCAGCGACTGGCGATGCTGTTTATATCTCCCTCTGGGGAGGGGTCGTGTAAACTCTTGTCTATGACGAGGGCCGAACTAAGGACCTTGAAGGGTTTCCTCACGGGACACTGTGGCCTTAGGTATCAATTGTACAAGATGGGTCGATCATCTACGGATACGTGCAGGTTCTGTGAATTGGAGCCCGAGACCTCAGAGCATGTTCTCTGCTAATGTCCGAGGCTCTCCGACAGGAGGGTGCGTTATTTTGGTGGTCGAATAGTGACGCCATCGGACGTTTGGAATTGTTTACCTGGTAGGATAGTTGGCTTCGTAGGGAGCCTCAACCTATAGGTTGGCAGCACAAAATACCAACTTCTGGTTGCGGTGCATAGTGACACTCTAGTCTAATCTAATCTAATGCTATAAACACATAGACGACTGCAGCTACACGACTACAGCCTGTCAAAAATAAAATACACACGTTTATATGAAAACGATTATTTTGGCACCAACACAACTACACGGCTACCCGACTACTTTTGCCGCTGTAGTCAACTTAGGATAATTTCTATTTTTGTTGGCTGCAAAACAAAAATAGTGTTGACAATAAAACAATATATGTAACAAATTAGTGCTTAAAAATATTTTATTTTGTTAAACACAAAAAACGTCGCAACATTAAGTGGTATAATTGCATTAATATTCAAGAGGGGTTAGATAAATTTATTTACACGTTATAATAATGTATTATAAATAAGTAATTGTATTTTAAGTGAACTTTATATACGTGTCTACAGCCATGCATGCTGTTCTATTTTAATAAAGCAAAAAAAATGTAATTGGCACTACTGAAATAAAAATTCATTTGTATAAAAACAGCTTTTATTATGTTGCTGTCGTTTCCAAAATAATAAGTAGCTGGCCACACGGCGACGATTGCAGTGAACGGCATTTGTAGTCGTGTAGCTCTGCAGTCTGCTGTGGTCTATGTGTTTATAGCATTAATGTTGCTGAGGCGAAAAAATAATAGACACAAATTTTTTAAGGTTTTTTAGGTGCGCAATAGCATGTTTTGAAGTTAAAAATGAGAGTCAAAAATTACAAAATTTGTATAAGGTGGCGCAAAAGTAATCCTCCTATCAGAAAATGCTATACATAATAAATACATAATAAAAAAAAAACATCGGAAGGTTATTTTTGCGCCACCTTATATATGAAATCATCTGTAAAATTTATGAAATTCAGACTTTTTTGTACGCAGTATTAAAGTACGCGACAAAACAAAAATTGTTAAACCCATATTAAAATATGGGTTAAAAAGATATTCGGCAGAAAATTTAAAAAATCCCCGACACTCCTTCGATGAAATTAAATAAGGATTTTTATGTGTTAATTTTAACTCAAACCAACAACAACTTCCCATACAATAACAAAAATGTTTGGACATGCACGGACATGTTTTATATACCAGTGGTTGCGATTTTATTTGATACCTAATTTGCCAATAATTTAATATCTTATATAAGAAAACTATTAAAAAAAACGCAAAATAGGATAATATCTGACACCAATTTTTAACCCCTAATCTTGAGATTGCGCACCTAATAAAATAAAATTTCATTGGCCTTTACCACATATCCAAGTTTCATTCAAGTCGGCGGATTTACCACTGTGTAGTTTCCTTGGTAGTAGTTTGTTAGATGTTAAGTTGATTGGTTTATCTCTTAATATATAAAAACCTATAAATGTGTTAAATTTGTTGAAACAAATGTTACCGCTTTTAGCCTGTATTTTTAATAATACGATTTTTAGTTAAAGAAGCTAAATTATATCGATATAAAACATAATATACTGCATTTTAGTTAGCATATTTTTTGTGTACAATCTAAGATTTAAGACCAAAAAATAACACTGTGCAACAAAATTGAGGTCGCTGCTTGTGGTGTAAATGAGATCAACTGGAAATGAAAATAGACAATACCCCTTAAGGGTTTTAAAAACTTATCTCGGATTTAATTTGTATGGGTTTTGAAGTTGGGCTTTTTCAGGGGAATTTTTTGATTTTTTAAAAGTTTTTTAATAAAATAAACTAAACATGTGAAAATGGGATCGTATATGAATATATATGATCCATATGATATATGGGTTTTTTGGGTGTATTAAATAATCTTTTAAATTTTTAATATTCACCCATAATGGAACAATTTGTAAAAACTTTAAAAGGGATATAAAAATTAAATTCGATCTATGTTTTCTAAAGTCGTTTGGGTCTACTAAAAGTCTACTTTTATTTCCCGTTTGTTTCGTCAATGATACAATTTCTTGTTGCACAGTGTAATCGAAGTCAAAATTTCGTAAAAGTTAAAATAATTTTTTTTTAATTATTCCAAATTAAAAAAAAAATTACAAGAAATCTAGTAAATTATCAAAAAGCCAGTTAAAAGTCTCTTTTTTAAAACCAAATTACGTATTTGGTTCAAGGAATCACAGGATTCTAACTCAAAAACGAGCATACAGTTTTAAACGTAATTTGGCAAAATGAATACGTTTTATATTTGTATAAAACTTATTCACTTTAAGGCAAAATATTTTCATATGACATGAATAAACTTTGGTGTATGTTTTACTCAATGTTTAACACTAGAATGACCGGACTTGTCATTTTGACTGGTTTGGCGTCATTGATGAAAAACTACATATTTGTGTCCCAACTTATTCCAGACATAAGTAGCGTAGCAATTCCACATAAATATTTTTTTGGATTTCACTTAATTTCCGAGAACATTTTTTTTTATCCTTACTCTACATAAAAACAGTCAAAATAACTGACGTTTTTTTAAAATTCAAAAATATGTATTATTACGTATTATTACGGTTAAAGCAGCAATATAATCTAGAAGTCTACACACAGAGAAATAAAGTGCCAACCGTATTATAAAGTGTATTTTATTGGTTACAACTATTGGTTACAACTAGCAAATTCTGTTAGTACAACCACATTTTAATTAGATTTCTGAATATTTTGGCTTTAACTTTCAAAATTAACTGAACTTTGTAGTGAAAACCAATATTCAGTTGTACCGACGGATTTCAGTCGTAGTAACTGAATTAGAGTCGTATTAACCGAATTTTACAGTGTTGTTAGTTTTTTGTTTTTATATACATCGAAATTATTGTTATGTTATTTTTAATTTTTAACGAGCTTCCAATTTTAGTTGGCAGATGGCAAAATGTTTCCCTGTGTGTAGCACTTTAAAACTGCCCTTAGATCTTTTCGACATGTTGTGTTGTTTAGCGATATTTGCAATTTGCGAATTTCAAATGATATTTTCTGAACTTCAATTAATATTTTCTGAATTTCAAATGATTTTTTCTGAATTTTAATTAATATTTTCTGAATATCAAATGGAATTTCAATTGATACAAAATTTCAATTAATATTTCTGAATTACAGTTTCAAAAGGTGTAGTGACTGCATTTTGTATTGATTTGGATATAAAAGTTAAAAACTATTAGCAAACAAAAAACTAAAATTTAGAAATGTTGAGGCTAAGAAGAAGAATAAACGTTTTTCTCTAAAAATTATAAACACTATTAATTTTTAAATCAGACTAGACTAGAATGTATGAAAAAACTCTTATAAGTTTAAAGTAATTTTTTTTATTTAAAACTTTTAAATTTCCATCAATACTTTAGGTGATGACTTTTCAACATGAAACTTTGTATATCATAGTTTTTAAGTATACTTAGTCTATCCAACCCTGTCCATCCCCTATGGGGAATTGAACTAAAGTCAATTGACCTAAAAGTGACTGGTTAAAGAAGGACTTATCACAGAACTGGTATAATTTAATACTGAAGTGGGTTAAGCAGTGTCAATTGTCCTAAAATTACTAATCCTGTGACTGGTAAAGGGAGGACATACCACATAACCAGAATGCTTATTAACAAGAAAAAGCCAGTTGGCCAAAATTTTACCCATTGGAAGTTGTTTAGTTTTCGTTTATTTTATACGACATGACAATTTTGCGACAGTCTTGTGGTATGTCCATCTTTGGTTAGTCCTGTGGCATGCCACTATGTGGTTTAATGCAGAACAAATGACCCCCTCCCATGACAAGCCAATGTTAAAGTTGCTAGTTGTTTACATAGGGTAGGATCGATCCTGTGGCACACGCAGGACCGGTCTCATTCCCCATAGGGTCGTTTCTCTCAAATAAAAACATCTTGAGAAATAATAGGAATCTAAATTCAGTTTCAACAGGTGTTGAAAATTTTTGAATTTACTCATACATTTTTTAAATTTAGTTTTTCTTCAATTGTATGTTTTTGAAAAGATTTAAACAAAAAAATTTAATTAAAGTTTTTTTGAGATTTTTTTAGTTCAGCACAATTTGAATTTCAATATTTTGAGAAGTTTTTATGTAATTTACTTTTTTAAACTTTTAAACCAGAAATTAAATGCTGTTTTAAACATTTTCTTTAAAGTTTTTTGGAGATTTGTTTTAATGTTAATTTATTTTTTTTGTTCAATATTTTGAGAAATATTTTGAACTGTTAATCAAATGTATTAAAATTTAATAATATTATTAAATGTTGCTATTTTTTAATTTAGACATTTAAGGTTTTTTTTACTGACAAACGTTTTTTATTTTAAACAGTTGAGATTATATTTAATTTTTCTTTTAAATTTAAATAACATCATTAAATTTTAATTTATATTATCTGATTTAGTTTTCAAAATTTTAATTGATTTTTAAATTGTATTTCATTTCTTTTATCTAAGATGTCAATTTACTATTTGTTTAGCATTTTTTAGATTTTTTAAAGCCATTACCTTTTTGAAATTTTTGTATTTCAATAAAAATGCAAATATAGCACAAATTAGTCAATTTACCTCTGAGGACCTATCCCGTGACAGGTCAACCAAGCGCATATCACTGCACTTTAAATAGATTTTGTTTTTAGTGCATTGTTTTTTACTATAATTTTATTTTCTTGTAGTTTTTGTTGTATTTGAACACACTTAAAATTATAATTTTGGTGAAAGCCAATACACTAAAAAGCAACATGGGTTCAGATAGTAGAGCGTGTGCTTTTGTAAGCGGAACAGTCTGTGATCGAGCCCTTGCTAAGACAAGTCGATTTTTTCAAATTCATTTTTATGAGTTTATATCAACATCTTTTTCAACAAACATATCTCAAGTTTTTTAAAATGCGACTACCACCCAGGAAAACTTTGTTAATTGGACACTCCCCAGCAAAAAATAGTGATTACCCAGAAGCTCTTCCGGAAGGCATTATTTGATAACGAAGCTCTTCCAAAGCAAATAAATAAGGCATGATTTTTGTTCGCGATGTCCCACTTGGTATGTCTCTTTTAAAGCGCTTCTTTCATGTGCTCTTAGAAGCAATAAATTCATGCCTTCTTAGGCACTAAGAAGCGCTTTTTGTATGTTGACAACATTAGTGTTTCATGGTATGCATACTTTATTGCTTCATTGTAAGCATTATTCACTGCTTCAAAGAAGGCATTCTGGGAACCACTACAGAATGCCTTCTCTAATTGCTTTATAGTATGCAAGGCGGTGAAGCGCTATTTTGGAAGCATACAAATGTAGTTACTGCTTACCAAATCCAGGTTATTTTTTGCTGGGTCATGTGTTACCTATTACATTATTTCAAAAAATAAAATAATGAATTACCTCTCATCAATTACATAATGCATGAAATATAAACGTTAAGCAATATTTAAATTATTTTTTTGAAAATCTATATTAAGACACATTACTTTGTAATTTTTTGTAAGCATGAGGGTAAGGTATATATTTTTAACATCACAGGCGAAAACTCGAAGCACAGCAATTCCGTTATTTATTTAATTCAAAAAATATTTGTGACAATTTAAAAAAAAAAAAAAAATTTATGAAAATCTATTTATAGACATATTACTTTCCCCAATCCGGTAATCATATAAGTAACTACTTACTTTACCCGCTACTAGGTAATGAATCCACCTGTAAAATTCATCAGTAAAGTAAAGTGTATTGTAATGCGTGGAGATCCATGGCGAAACATTACTTTAAACATTATTTTGTAATGTGTGGTTTTGATGGGCAATCCTTCAAAAAGTTTCATAATTGCGTTTTTTTCAACTTTCAACCAGGAATAATAAAAAATAATTAAAATCAAAACTTCTTTAGTTCAAGAATTTTGATTTCAGGTAAAGTAATTTTTTCTTAGCATGTGCAGCAGTTTAGTTTTTAAATCAAATACAATTTTCATTTATTCTCCAATTTCACTTAATTTTTTGGTCAACAAAATTCTCTGTTTTAGTGTAAACAGACTATAGTGGTTGTGCAATTTTCTACCGGCATTTCAGAATTATATGTATATGAATATTATACAAATATATTTTTAAATACTAATACATCGACAAAATATATGAATCATGCGCTTTATATTTACCCCCAGAAGTGACGTCATATAGTTATTGTACATCGTAGGTCGGGGTCGCCTGATACATATTTATAAAAGTCTATATACTAATAAATATACATGTGGAAAAATGTATTTTCAAGGTCGTTGTATGCATTAAATGTGTAACGCAATAGGTGGTAAAGTAACATTTGTTTTTACGGAAAACATGTAGCAAATTACAACCATACATAGTATGTTTCAACAACATCAAGATATCGAATTTATTAAAGGGGGGTTAAGTGCACAAAAAATTTTTAATGATTTTTTCAATTTTACTTAAATTCTTTTTATTAAATTTTAAATATGTTGAAGAGATATTAAATTTAGTTTTTTTTTAAATCTCTTATTTAGTTTTTTTTTTTTATTTCCTTTATTTAACATATTTTTAATCTTAGATCCTTAAAATAACTATAAGTATCCATTTAGAAGATATCTCACTATTATTTCATTTAGTTTTAAAATCTTATCTCAAAACTAAAATCTTTATGTAATTAACTTTTTTATAGAAATATCTGTGGTTAAAGTTTAAATCTGAATATATTTTAAATAATTTACCCACCCTTAACCACTAAAAGTTTACACTTAATTTATTTTATATGAAAAAAATCTTAAAATTGTATCTCCGCATTCTTTAAGGCCAACGTGGGTCATTTAATGGTTCATCTATTGCGTGTCGCCTTTTATTTTCTTCAAACTAATTTAGAGATTGTTTCTAAATATAAAAAAAAAACTATTTTGTCAATACTGTGAATACTGTTTTTTTTTAGGAAAAAATTCTATTGAATCATTTTTTACAGCCTTAACTAAACACTTTGCAAAATACAAAACAATTTTCCAAATAAACAAAATTAAGATAACAACAAAAATAAATTGGCAGACAATTTGTCTGTAAGCAACATGGCAAAATATAAAGCAAAGTTGGCGGCAGTAGGGACGACTTTTAAGTACTATACAATTTAAAATTTTGATAGAATTAAGATAATGTGGAAACATAGTTTTGAAAAGTTTAAGCCAATCCGAAAGTTACCTACCAAAATTGACGTTCGCTAAAAAAATTTCAAGCTAAACTATTTAAATAGAACTATGAAGCTACCTTTTTTTTAAAAAAGGTAACTTTTATTAAAGAAAAGTACATTTGATTGAAAACTGCATTTTATTGAAAAAAGTTTATTTAATTAAAAAATAACTTCTTATTAAAAAATACCTTTAAATAAGCTGTACCTTTTTTAAAAAAGAATATTTTATAAAAAAATGCATTTTATAAATAGTACTTTTTTTTATAAAAAAAGGCCTTTTATAAAATTACTTTTTATATAAAAATAACTTTTTATATAAAAATACCTTTTATAAAAAAGTATCTTTTACGCAAAAGTACCTTTCAATAAAAAGTACCTTGTATTAAAAAGTATCTCTTTTTAAGAAAAAGTACCATTTATTAAAAACGAACATTTTACTTGAATTTATGTTTTTAAAATAACCAACATCTTTACCTCTCAGCAAGATAGGGAAAAAAATTAGCAACATTTTAATTTCTGTCACTGATATAACAAAAAATATATTAAACTTATATAGGTACCCACCAAATCTGAGTATTGCCTAATAACAAATTAATGAAGTGGTGTAAAATCCTCTAATATATATTTTTATTCAGAGACTCTTAAGAAAAAAATCGATTTTTGAAGAGAATTTATGTTGACAACGAATTGTCGCCGAAACAAACATAATGAACAATTAAAATGTAGTTCCCAGTGAATATTTTTTACACGCAACAATTTCTTAAACAAACAGTAGTGGTAACAAAACTAGTAAGATGAGCAAATTCGAAATTTTAGAAGGAAATCAATAATTGGCAAAAAAAATTCTATGAAAAATATCGATTTACTTTACTTTAATGACCAATTTAAGACAAACTTCACCAATAGAAAAAAATGAGTAAGATTTTTTTTTTGCTAAAACTACTAAAAATTGGTTCAAAATTACTAAAATTAGCAAATTTTTTTTGCCAAATATATGTAAAATAAGAAAAGCAAAAAAGAATTTGTTAAATATACAAAAACTTAGTTATATTTGAGGTTAATTTTAGTTAATTGAAAGTAAAAAAATTAGTAAACAACAAAAATCATAAAAAGGGGAAATTTACAAAAGTTTTTAAATTTTTTTTTATGCAAATAAAAATCTGGGCTTCCGAAATGTGGGTGTTGTGGTGTAATGTTTAGCGCGTTGGACTGTTACACAGATGGTCCCGGGTTCGATTCCCGGTGACGATAACATCAATTTAGGAAAATAATATACATATGTATGAGTTTTCTATCACTTATATGTACGCTGCGCGCACCTTCGGTGTTCCCAACTCTACATCAGGTGGCGCGCAACTCTACATCAGGTGGCGAGCAACAACTGTTCTAACCTTATCATCTCGCGCAATTACAGTGTTGCTATGTTTGACGACTTTTATCTTTCACCACCTTTCATCTCTCCACTATCCCCTTTTCAAAGAAAGCAACACATTAATTAAATAGGAAGAACTTCCTGAGTGTTGCTTCTCTTTAAAAAAAAAAAAACATTCGATAAAAAATTAGTAAACAACAAAAATCATAAAAAAGGGTAAATTTACAAAAGTTTTTAAATTTTTTTTTACGAAAATAAAAATCTGGGGTTCTGAAATTAGCAGTCTACAATTTTTTTTGCAAATATTCTGTTGATTTTTGCAAAATTTACTTTTATTTGCATTAAAGGTAAATGTAGCAAAAAAATATTGCCGATATTACGGGTTTTGTCGCTGTCAACAGATATTAAGTTTTTATTTGCGGATTTTAGCAAATTACTTTGCTATATAATAAAAAGTTTGTAATTTTAACAGTCCAATTTTGGCTGTTCTTATCTTACTAGTATTTGACAAAAAATTCAGTGGTTTTTTTTTTTTTCAGTAGTTTTATTTGTTATTTCTACAGGCAATGAGTATGAAAACACACACTTTTTTAGCGGGAAATAAATACAGCTTACTGTAAAAACCCTTGTTTCATTAACTGCTATTTTTATGCCCGCATGTTTTCAACAAACACTTATAATTGCATAAAATCTCCTCCTTTAAATTTTAACAAGTGCGTTTTTTTTTTGTTCTGTTTTTTCTACATAGTTTGTATTGCATAAATTACCTACAATTGTTTTTGTAAATTATTTATTGTTGTTGTGTTGTCTGTTTAATTTTTTTATTTCGTCATTGCATTTAATGTTGTATTGTCGAAGTCGTTGTTCTTACAATTATTTTTGTCGCAAATCGATTCCGCATAACAGAAATTTTCATCTAATTTAGTTTGTTTGCTTGGTTTTTTTTTGTTGTTCACATCCATTAAATTCTATTTTTATTGTATTTATTTAATTTTAAATCATTTTATGTTTATTTATACTTAAAGGAAGTTAAATATTATCAATTTATTTATTGTTGCTTTAAGAATCTATTTGTTTTATTAATTAATAAATATAAAGTATTGTAGTACAATTATATATTTCCTCTATTTCGGAGATAAATGGTTTAAATAATTAATGGCACGTCATAGATCCGCTGGAGATTTTTCAAACAAACTTTAAAGCTTCATTAAGAAATGTTATATTTTTCAGTAAATATGTTAAAACCAGATAAGAATAAAAAAAAATGGTAAGTACTTGAAATTTTGTATGCATAAATTGGCCTACTGCCGCCACCTGGTGTCTTTGAATATTCGACGTTAAAAATTTCATTGCAATCGGACCAACTAAGTAAGAAAATTTCCAAAAAATTTTGTGATATAAACCACTATGCAGTGGCAGCCTAATATGGCTTTAAATATATTACTATTTCTTAATAAAAGTGGCAACCCTGACGTTTGCGGCAATCCAAATACATATAAAATTGTTATTTTTTAAAAATACAAATATTATGTATTGATTTATATATGAGGAGTTTTAAAAAATTTCGACACTATAGGTCAAATATATATTTTTTTTAGTATGAAATGAATAGCTTTCTGCAAACGTACATCTGTGTTAAACGATGTTTAAGAATGCTAAATTTATCCGTGCTAATCCTTAAACTTTAACGGTGTGAAAATGTCGGTTTTAAGTTTTAAAACAATTAAAAATAATACAAATTTTTGGATGTATTTTTTAAAACTATTTCAAACAAATAACGTTTTTGTATTGATAATAGTGTGTTCTGAATTTGAAACTGTTTTAACACATGTTGAAAAGATAAAAAATTCCAAATTACACTATTCAACAAAAGTCTAAATTTTTGTCTTTGAAATACATATTTTTTAATAGTCTTGGGTGCGATGAACTCAAATCTGTCAAGTTTTTGTTCTCATTTGCAGTTTTTTTTTTAATATTCCCATTTTCCCGTATATTTTGCTTGTTTTTCAGAATTTAACTTCAAAATCATGACATTTTCTTTAAGAATATAATCAAACAACAAAATTATCCTTATTTGAGTGGTAATCATGTTGGTTTCAGGATATCTTACCGGTATTGCAAGGAATTAAACATTGTGCATGTTTTATCACTTAACGCAAACTAAACATTCCATTCAACTTGTTTTTTGTATTGAAATTTCAAATCCATTGAAAATATTCTGATATATTTAGAAAAGAAAAAAAAATTATATAAAACAAAATGGAGTAAAGTGTGAACCCAAATAAACGTTAACACATATCTTTCCTTATGATTTTTTTTGGGATTGATTTAAATATTTTTTATTTATCTCACTATGTTTGAAAAATGTGTCTGGTAATAAAATTTTTTGATTTGTCAAAATTAATTCTCAATAAATAACCAAAGCAAGTGCGTGAAAAAGTTTTTTAAAATTTTCGAAATAATCCAAATTGACTTTCAAAAACAGCACAAAAAAGGTACACCGATTCAAGTCAGTTTGTTTTAAATGTGGAAGGTATAGCTTAACAAGGACCTAACAATTGACAGAAATCTTGAACTGGTAAAACAAAGAAACTCAGTAACTCTTCCAAGGCCAAAAAAGTGAAGAGGATTTTGAGAGTTGATCTAAGGTTTCTGGCCATGAAGTAGCACGACGCGTGCAATGTTTTGAAACAAAAATTGTTGGGCTTGTACATTTAAAGTGAAAAAAGTTGGAATTGAATGATCTTTGAATTGGAGAAATCCGATAAACAACTGCCGAATATATGGCTCTTCAAAATTACATATTGTTGGTATTTTTTAATTTCTTAAGAATTCAAATCGTGAAAAATCACGATTTTTTGAAAATTTTAAAAACTGAGTATGGAGATAAGCTCCAAATATATGTTTTTTGATATGAAGAAACGCAGAAGATATGAGGTCAAAAAATGCCAATTTTTTAATATTCTTTTAAAAGAATGATTGATTTAAAAAAATCGTATTAATCAAATAACTTCATACAAAAAATAAAAAAAAAAAGTAAATGCATCCTTAAACAAGTTTTTGGTACATTAAATTCTTTATTTTGTCTTGGATACCAAACATAAATTTATTACCCTTTTTTATACTCTGTCATAAATTTTCTATATCTCGTAAAAAGATAATGTATATTTTACATTGAATAAATTCCTCAAGGACATTTATACGCACATAATATTTAAATGTTTATATCCAACACAAACTCACAAAAATATGTGAATATAAAACATTTACACACAATATATTTGGATGTGCAGACTACATACACATTTTGTGGATGTGTGAGTGTTGGCAAACACTCCTCCATAATTATTTTCGTACACATTTAATACTGTGTAAAATAGATATGCTTTTGTTCTCTGATTATTCCACAGTGTGTGTGCATGAAAAACTTTCAATTTTACTTTGACGTCATAGTTTTATATCAGTGTTTGCCAACTATTGTTTTTACAAATCCCTCTAAATTGTCCACAAAACCCCCTAGATTTACTACACTACCAAAAAATTCCCCTAAAAATTATTTTTTCTTAAATCTGCTAAATTTTAAGTTTTTATGTAAAGTTCTTTGAATAAAAATGTTAAAATACACTAACTTGGTTAAAGTTTTTTTTTTTTTTAAAGAGAAGCAACACTCAGGAAACTCTTCCTATTAATTAATGTGTTGCTTTCTTTGGAAAGAGGATAGTAGAGAGGTCAAAGGTGGGGAAAGATGGCGGGCTTCAAACATGGCAACGCTGTAATTGCACGAGATGATTAGTCTTAGAACAGTTGTTGCTCGCAACCTGATGGAGAGTTGGCGAAACTTATTGAAGCTTTGTAATTTACAGCCCTGATTCATTATTTTACTTCGGTGGGGTTAAGTGCTATGGAAAAACCGAAGTCGGGCGCTGCGATACATATGAGGGATAGAAACACTCATATATAATATTTTTCTAAATTGTTGTAGTCGTCACTAAGATCGAAACCGGAACCATCTGTGGTAGCAGTCCAACGCCTAACCATTACACTACAACGCCCACAACAAATAGTTACCCCCTAAACGACAAAAAACCCACTAAATTTAGGGGGAAAACCCCCTTACGTGGCAACACTGTTTTATATCTTTAACAAGTATAACAACAACTAAAAAAAACCGATTTAATTCCAAGCACACATGTGTATACAAAAAATGAACAATCAAATACTAGGAGAGAGAAAATAAGGAAGACGAAAAAAAA